>UWZB01000824.1:118456-140731 GCA_900536885.1 Peniophora sp. CBMAI 1063 | reverse complement strand
ACGGTATAAGAGAGTGCAAGAAGAGTTCCAAAAGAGATGCAAGCGAGAAGTTGTTTGGCGGGTAATAACCGTGATTAAGGGTACGCAGACGGATGTAGGCAGACGTAGCAGGTCAGAACCGTATGTGTGAAGAGAATGCTAACGAGGCGCAAGACGGACGTTGATGGGGCGTGGAGCGTATAGACGAGGGGGTCATGAGACGAGACAGACAGTACGCGTGTGGAGACGAGATGACAGAAGAGATATGGGAATTCGGAAAGTTGACGGGAGCGATGAGATAGCGGGGAAGAAGAACATCTATGTCGTCTTGAGCGAAAACTACGAGAACGCTGGTTTTATAAATTGGCCACACGATCCCGAACGCATTTGCCTGCGTATTGATCGTCCCGGTGTTCACGCGTGGAGAACGAACTGACCCTCGTGAAGCCCTAGAGCACACCTCGAACGCCGCGCGAGTCCGCCTGGACAGCCCCGCAGCGTTTACCGCTCAGCATGCCTAGCTCCAGGGAACAGCTTGAAAACCGGGTCGTCCGCAGGTGTGTCGGGATGCACCTCAACCTTCGTCTCCCAAAGTTGCGCTGCGCTCCTGCTCGGATCGAATCCAGCCGGATCGCTCAAGCTTCCCTGTCCAGGCCCACTCGGCGTCCAGTTCGCGCCAACCATATGCGCTCCAAGAAGACTAGGTAACATCGTCGCGGCAATGATATTGCGAGGACGCTTCTGCGGTGCGAGACCAGCAGCATTCATACTGCGTACGACGAAAGAGCTCGAGCGGAGGCGACCACCACGGACGCGCTGGAACGTGCCGAGGTTGTTGCGGAGCATGTCGAGCGCGAAGCCAAGACCAGGCTCTGGGGTGCCGGGTGCTGTTGTCGGGAGGGGCGTGGGATCGCGGGGGAGAAGGCGGACGGCGCGGAAGAGCTTCTCGCAAGGGCCGTTGGGGACGAGACGGATGAGCGCGCCGAGAGGAATCGAGACGAAACCGAGTGCCAGGGAGATACCCCACTCGCGGCCGGCGATGCGTGTCACTGAGAACGCCGCGCCACCAATGAACACGATGAGGATTTGAGCGCCAATTTCTGCGAGCCTGATTAGGAACAAAGCCACACAAGTGATCATGAGAAGAACGTACCGATGAGGGTGATACCGATGAACCACCAGTTACGAGACATTCCTTCGAAGATGTTGAACCTCTGGTCAAGCTTGCGGCAGTTGAAGCTGTTGGCGATCTGCGCAAAGACGAAGGCGTTGAAGACGAGCGTTGTGACACGCTTGTCCGTCTCATCGGTACCAAACCCGAGAATGCGAGCGCCCAGGAAGTGGAAGATCAAGATGATGATGCACTGATACGCGCTCTGACCGACGATCTGCTTGAGCATGTCGCAGCTGAAGAGGGGCGCCCACTTGCGGTCGGGCTTGCGGTCGAGCGAAGTAGGCGTGGCGGGGTCCGTGGCGAGTGCGAGAGCGGCGAAGGTGTCCATGATGATGTTGATCCAGAGCAGCTGGACAGCTGTGAGGACGGATTCCTCATCAGAGCTGGCAAGACCAGAGACAATGGTGATGACAACGGCCGTGACGTTCGTGCTGATCTATACAGCCTGTCAGTCTACCATACAAGAGAACGAGTAGGAAGTACGTACCTGGAACTGCAAGAACTTGCGGACAGCGTCGTTGACTGCACGTCCCCACATGATGGCCTTGACGATGCTGGCGAAGTTGTCATCCATGAGAATGATGTCACTGGCTTCCTTCGCGACCTCCGTGCCGGCGATACCCATGCTAAATCCGACGTCGGCCGTCTTCAGCGCAGGACCATCGTTCGTACCATCGCCTGTGACACCAACGACCTCGCCGAGGCGCTTGAGCGTGTCGACGAGGACGCGCTTATCCTCGGGACTGGAGCGAGCGAGAACCTGAAGACGAGGGACGACCTGCTCCTGAACGTGCGGCGGGAGGGAGCGGAATACAGGGCCTTCCATGACGATTCCACCGGGCGAGTAGATACCGCACTGACGCGCGATACTGCGGGCCGTAAGGACATTGTCACCGGTACACATCTTAACCTGGACGCCGGCGCGAGTGCAGTCTGCGACGGCCCCGCGCACTCCTTGGCGGAGGGGATCCTCGATACCAGTGATGGAGATAAGGCAGAGATCGCGCGCGAGGGTGTCGTAGGGGATCTATGTGAATGGTAATCAATCTCACGCGGACACGACGCGACGACTATGAAAACCTACCTCGCCGTCCTCACCGAGAGCCGCATCGGCGGGTGGCCAGTGTTCGAAGTCCCTGTAGCAAATTGCGATAGTTCGGAGTGACTGGCCTGCGTAGAACGTGATTGTCCTCGAAACGTTCTCCTTGTCTTCGTCGTTCAACGCAGCCGTCTCGATCTCATCCTCATTGCCGCCTTTGCCTTCTCCTGGCTTATGAACGACCACATGGCTCCGGCACTTGTCGACCAAGATCTCGCTGGCACCTTTGACGTAGAACCGTGCACCCTTGCCGTGTCGAACGACGACACCCATGGCCTTGCGTTCCGAGCTGAAGGGTACCACTTGAAGCTGCTCCTTGCCTTCCCTTGTCGTGCGGTAGTTGGTCCACTTCAAGTCGACGGCCATCTTCAACAGAGCCGTCTCGGTCTTGGAACCAACAAAGATGCGTGCGCCGCTCTCCGGGTCTGTATCCTCGAACGCGGTACTGTTGCACGCGATGGACTCGTTGAAAGCCATACGGAGTGCGGGGCTAAGGACCTGGTCAAGGTCGGAGAGCTCGAGCGGGAAATCCTGTGCGAAACGCCTTGAACGTTGAGCCTCAGTCGAAGGTGAGCCAGGGCTCGATCCAGCGTCTGTCTCCGCGCGCCCGCCGTTATTTGCAAGGTCGCGTACGAACTTCGCGTGGATGCCAACCGAGCCGGCGACGACCGTCATCTCGTTCTGGGTAAGCGTTCCGGTCTTGTCCGTGCATACGACGCTGAAGAGTCAATATTAGCATACTATATTTAGAATGTGGCGATAGAAACTGACGTCGCATTCGCCATTGTCTCGCAAGATCCAAGGACGCGCACGAGTAGGCGTTCTTTTGTCATGCGTTTCGTTGCAAACGCGAGAGCGATTGTCACTGCCAGGGGAAGACCTTCGGGTACAGCGACGACGACCAAGGTGACTGCAATGATAAGGATGTTGACAAACGAAATTCCCCTCTGGGCCGGCTATAATGAGAGAAGATAATCAATAACATGAGCGCATTGAACAATTCTAAAGCGTACGGTCATCGCAGGTTCGCCAGTGCCCAATTGAACGAAGAACCGGATCATGAGGCCGACGAATAGGACCAAACCGGCGATCATACCCGCCCATGCGATAAGATCAGCGAGTCGGTTAAGTTTGCCTTGTAAGGGAGTATCCTCCGCATCGCCGCGCAGAGCTGTCAAGATATAATTAGACGCCGATACAAGAAGATGATATATATCGAGCGCTCGGTAAAGCGCCACTCACCCATCATAATGCGACCGTTGAAGCTCCTAGTTCCGACGGCGATGACGACGTATCGACCAACGCCCTCCAGAACGCGGGACCCAGAGACGATGAAGCAGTCCGTGTGACCGAGGACCTCGAGCGCGCGCTTGCCTTCCGCACCCGTGCCCTTCTCCGCGCGTTTCTTGTTCAGCAGCTCAAGGCATTCAGCGTAAGAGACCTGTCGTGCTTGCGTATGAGCGCTGATCACAAAAGTCAAAGCAGGTGTTGTACCTTCCGAATGGCATCACTTTCGCCTGTAGCACCCGATTCGTCGCACTTGATATTGTGACCCGACAAAAAGACGCCGTCGCACGGGACGACTTCGCCCGGTTCGAGAAGTGCGATATCACCAACGACAACATCGTGCACGCCGACCAGGCGTTCTTCGCCGTCCCGGATGACCTGTGCGCACACACGCATGTCAGCATGACTTATCCCTTTAAGCCTAGGCTTCTGCCCAAAGGGGAGGTAAGCATCGAGAACCGCACCTTGACCGCACGGTCTTCCTTCTTCGCGTTCAACACCTGGAATTGACGCTCCTTCTGCCAATCATTCAAACTGCCAACCAGTACGACAACCATAATGGCGACGATGATCGCGACACCTTCAACCCAATCGACCTGAAACAAGTAAAGGGGGCGCCAAACGTCAGTGACACGTGCTATACGGTTTTGACTGCGTGGGAGCAGGCATGACGCACCGGAGGTTGGTCGGGGTCGCGCGCGGGTCCGAAATCTTGGAAGAAGCCGAGGGCGAGCGAGACGACGGCCGCGACGCTCAACAGAATGAGGACTCGGTCGGTTAGGGCATCCCACATGAGTCGCAGCAGACTCTTGCTCGCACGTGCAGGCAAGACGTTGTGCCCATAGACGCGCGTACGGGTCTCCATATCCGCGCCAAAAGCATCGCCAGAGTCCGCAGCTCCGGCGTTGTAATGCGCCTGGCTGGTACCAGCTCTGAGGCTGGGGACATCATTCTCGTCCAGCTCGCCGTCGTTGAGGGTGATACTTGGACGCTTGGCGAGTTCGCTAGCATGCGTGGTATGCTCGCTGCTATTCCTCGTCCCATGTTCGCTACTGCGGCCCGGGCTGGAACTAAGCCCAGAGTCGGCTCGAGTGCCAAGGCCCGAGAGCAGTCCATCTACACCGCCGAGTTCATCTAATGCCTCCAGACTCTTGGGATCCACGAGATTGGCCAGCACTCGGGGGTTGAACTTGAAGGGGGCGGGGTCGGCGTTGTCATCGTCCTCGAGCGCAGCCTGTTCAGGACGCTTGTCCTTCATCTCAACACCCTCCTCCTGATGATCACTACCCTTGTTCGACCGTCTCGACGCGGACTCCTCCGAGGACCTCCGACCATCAGATGAGGGGCGTGGTGACGGCGAGGGTGACAGGGATGGCGAGTTGGGTCTGCTCAAGCGGTGCTTGCCCTTGCCCTTGCCTCCATCCGTACTCCGGCTTGGACTCCGGCTCAGTTCGCCGTCATCAACGTGCGTGTGGGTAGGACTGCCCAGCGAAGAGTAATCACTCTTCGGACTTAGCGGAACGTCGATGGTGTGGTCGCCGGCAACAGTTTCGGAACCTGTGCTGCCCGTTGTTGCGGACGAACCGCGGCGACGGTGGCCACTGGGAACACCAAGGAGGCCGAGCGAGGTGACGCCGTTGCCGGGCGTGTTGTCGCGGAGAGCAAGCGAAGAAGCCCACTGTACAGAGCCAGTACTGGATTGAGTCGGTGTAGGAGACGGCGGCGGGTTATATGGTCCGCCATGTGTATCGAGATTTTCCGTACTGCCTCCAAATACAGCTATCTGTGGGATTGCGGGGCTTTCTGTGCCCATGGGAAGTTATGAGCTAGTCGTCCTAGTAAGCGTCAAAGGAAATGTCAACTCGAACCTGTTCGTGACGGCGTGCTCTCGCCTGTGACGGCAATCACCGGCGCGCTCTCCTCATTGGGAGTTGGAGGACTAGACATCTGAGAGCAGCCAGCGGGAGAGAGAGGGAAATGGGGAGACTACAGGTGGCCGTGAGGGTGTAAGGAATAAAAGAGAATGAGGAGTTTCGAACCAGAATTCTCGAGGCAGTGCAACGGCAGTAGCCACAAGGCACGAGCTTGTTGTAACAAATGGGTCCCTTTGGGCTCGGCGCCAGATAACGATTCTCAGGCGTTGTATCCTACCCCCATCACCCATCCCCCCCTACTTATACGCAGGCCGGTGGCGCTTGCTTGTCCTTGGGTTGGCCGTGCTTGTTGTTCCCTACTTTCAGAACCCATTGACGCCAGCTATCCGGGCGCTATGATGCTATGAACGATGACGAGTCCAAGCAATGCCCAGAATCTGTCTCGCTTGGATGCCGAGGCGCGCAGCCCCGAACTCCTCGTTCGTTCGATTCCATCCCTCGCAGTTTTGCACACAAGCCCAGCTCAAATTATTCAATATGCATTTACTCTCGATACAGCCTAGGGACCACAGCTTCATAGCCTCGTGTGAGATGTCTCTTTGTCCCGGTTTTCCACCGCGCGGTTCTCGCGTTCCCGAAACGCCGGATTGCCCTCCTTCGTCCGTCGGACAATCCTGCGTTTTCCTTCCTCGATCCGGTCGCTGTGCTAGATCTGTGCAGATGCCAGCAGTTATGGACCTACGGTCACCAAAGGATACTGATCGTAGCGTCGTCTTTTCCTTTGTTTCGTGGCGTTTGTAGCCTTTCCCCCGGAGCAAGCCGCGCCAACGTCCTGGCAATCATCAATGCAGCAGAAGCCTGTGTCCTCCGCGAAGCCCGATTTGGATCGGGGATTCGCCGTTCCCTACGCCTCCGACGACTTCTCAATACTCAGCGCCTCACGCCTTCTGCCTGTGCAAGGGGGCCTAACGCCACCGGCCCGGACTTGCTCTCAACTTGTAGTGGTCGCCGATCCTTGTCTCAACCGCGTGCGCGCCCCTAACCGACACCTTCGGGGTTCGTTCCTCACGATTTACACGATCTTCGCGCGCACACCCCGACTCGTTGCATCTGGTATCGCTTTCGACTTCAACCATCGAGATTGTTAGTGCGTTCGAGATCAACTCGCGTTCCACTGCGCCGTGCATCTCACATCTTGCCGAGCTGTTCGATGCCCAGGGTTCTGCGGCATCCCTTTGCCCGCCGCGCCCTGCACATCTGTTCACCTGCGGGTGTTTTGCGCCTCGCTGAACAACGGCGGCCTTTCCGCTCACGCCGCGATAGTCAGCACTGGCTATGCACCTCACTCACTAGTCACGTTCTTCCCTTGAGCGTGGACTCGAGTGTGAATAATGGCGAAAGAGACTCACAGTCAGCCTACTGCGCCTTCACGTACGCATCCTGCATGATTCGGCCCTCTATGCGTTCTGCTTGATCGTGTCCTGTGCAAGAACGTGCAGTGTGCAGGGAGAACAGCAGCTCGATGGAGGGAACAAAAGAATCATTGTCCTTTATGCATGCGCGCGGACAGTCAACTGACGCACACAGTCTTTTATAGGGGAGAGTCGATTATTCAGATCGCTGACTTGATTGTAGAGCGAGGGCCCTCTGACCTGAGCAAGGCTTTGGTTCTGGAAGTCGATTCGACAATCTGCCGTGTGATGTAGAAGGTTGTGGAGACTATGACCCGGTTCATGGGTAGGTGTTCGTCTTTATCTTGAAGCTATATGAAGAATCATCAGCCCATAGAGTTACCTATAGGGTATAATGCCATCGTGCGCATGTTCTGCCGGTATCCCCTATTCAACCCCATAACACCCCGCATCCTCGTGTTTCCCCGGGTCTAATTGCACGATGGTATCCGCCGCTGCCGTGTGTACGCGCCCTAGGTGCGGATCAGTTATCGGCGTCCGATACAGAAGTTCGGATCCTTTCGTGGGGCATCGCGCTAACTGGGCACGCCGCATACATGCATGAACCTGCCATTTGCACCAGTTGACTCAGGCTTTGCCTTCAACCTCTACACACGATATACTCACACAGTTCTGGCCGTGAGATGCCGAGACGCGGAGAAGCATACACCTTCCTTAAGAAGAAGCCGTCATGCACTTCGACATGCATGTACTTGTACCCCTCCCCTGGATCTGCGATTGGACAGCGATGACCAGGCGCAACGCGGACCACTGTAGCGTTCAGGCATATGCCGCTTTGAAACGATCGGCGTTTGATCGATATACTATTCAGCCAGCAGCAATACAACGTCTGTACTCGGAGTGTCATCTTGCGGCGTCTGTAGGTGAGCTATCGTACTTGTCATCTCTCTACGATCAACTTACAACTAAGGGATTCGGATCGTGGGGATTTCCTCGCTGCTTTCAGAGATCGCTCTCGTGCGTAGGTATATCATCAGACATATGCGTATGAGGTGGAGGCGCGGAGTCTCGTGGAGTCTCCTACCCGTTATCATTGTTATTACTTACACATGTTGAGCGCTGAGCGAACGTTGAGCGGGCTAGCAACGAGTCCAACAGTCGCAAGATAGCATTAAAAAGGGGCTATCACATATCAGGGACTTTGACTTCCTCGTGAACCTACGTATGACATGATAGCACGTACATTGTTCCTGCATGGTACGTATGAATAGGGCGGTCTGGAGGTGTCAGAGGACCCCAGAAGGCCGAGTCGTGTTGGCGCGTCGACGCTACGAACTTGTTCCTACAATACGGTCACTGGGTTTATGACATTTCAGAAAACTGTCCTGGCGCCACAGGCATGCACCTGCATCGAAAGACACTATTGTCTCACAAAGTGAATACTGACCTTCTCACCATGTTCATTCACTTAGCGCCTTCAGGCGACTTCGCACTGCCTCGCTCTAGCGCTAATCGAGGCGCGCTCTGACACCTCCAGACACCTCCAGCCCTCACATGCATATGACTGAAGCATGGCTAGGAGTTCAAACTCTTTCTCAATGGCCATCTCCTGCTCATGCCCTCTGTCCAGCCTCCTTTACTTGGCTCGAGCGGGATTCCGAAAAGCGCTGTAAGTATCGTTCCGCGGGTGTCCAAATTATCTGAGTCACCGCTTTCATGACTACCTGACGTAAGGCACGATATCTGGTCCGTACCAAACGGTTCTCCTCATGTGCCTCACGCACCATCCTGGACTATGGTGAACGCCGTGACGCGTACCGCGTGGCTGATGTGGTCAGTGCCTGCCATGGCCCTCCGAGCGCACAAAGAACACGTTCCGGTCCGATCTCTACTGTGATCGGGTTGATTCCTCTACACCTGGGCGCCTGGGCACTCGGAATGTATCCGTCTTCGGAATACGAATGCGGGCCATCCGCCTTTGTATTACTTGTGCGCCTACGTGGACAGACGTGGACCCACCTCCAGCTCTGAGCGCTTACACTTGGCTTACACCGGTGGGGGAGTGTGCCATCGGATTGGCAGATCGCGCTCCTCGTGAACATCGCTTACGCGGCCGTCATGCTCTCGCGGGTGGAGAGATAGGCATTTGAAAGCGGCACGACACGAATGGAACCGAGCACCGCCTCACTGCACATGCAACGACCTTTTGTCAGATAAGTCGACCGCTATCGACCGACGGACCCGCAACGGCGCGCAGGGCCGACGGTGAAAGCACCCTTCCCTTGGCGCACACAGATTCGCGTCTTGGATCGGCCAAGCAGTCTCTCGGGAGCAGGAGTGACATATATTTCCAGAGATTGCGACCTGTGAGTAGAAAATTAGCATATCGATGATAGCTCGGGTGTTCTCACCTTCCTTCAAAGGCCTAGTTGCACTGGTACGAGGGGTTACAGACACACAGCCTCTGCCTGGACACGAACGTCCAAAGTAGTGACTGGAACGCGCGTACTAGCCCGCCCCGCGTCCGCCGCGCGACAATCGCGTGAAATGTGCGACGGGCTGTGAGCATTATGCTCGCAAGTTCGGCACTATGCACTAGAAGTGGACTTGGCGCAGTAACCCTTGGAGGTACTTACTCAAAGACATACGCCTCCGCGGAAGGACCAAGGATGGATCATTCCGGGGCTAATGACCCGGCTTGCCTGAAAAACGAACATTTCCGCGCCGCGGCGGGCCGAGGAACTTTCGCACGCCTGCGTCGCATCGCCGTGCTCTTCCTCTCTGATGTCATCATCCTCCCATATTTGTCAGTTCACTCTTACTCCTCTCCTTCTTCGCTCTGACCACCATGGCCACTACCCTTGAGTCCTCGAGCTGGGCTCTGTGCGCGAGATCGCTGCCTCGCTGCTTCGTCTCTTGCTTGCTATTTTTGCTTGGCGCTGCTCCTGGGTTGAGCAGCTTGTAGTGCACCCGTGCGCTGCGACCAACATCCAGGATATGATATCTCGGGTTCCCCGCCAGTTTCTTGCGCTCACACTAGTGGCTTACCCTCTTCTGTCTGCTGCGAAGTGCCCGTGTTCGACAATTTCAACAGATCTCAACCGTCCCAGGTTCGCAAATGTAACGATCTTGATATTGTCCAGGTCGTTGGAACAATTCGTCATTTACATCATAGGGGTACGTGTGTCCTTCCCTAGGAGGCAGCTCTCGCTGATGTGCATTTTCATTTTCATCCAGCCTCTCCATCCACTCTCCGTTCATTGCTCGTCGTACTTCGGTTCGGTGCTGCTCTGTTCAGGACACCGTGGATGTGACATCCCGCCGCTTCGGCGATGCTCGCTCACGCGACTGTGATATAAACCTATAAATACCCTTTGGGGTTATGTGCTCAATGTGCTCAGCCTTCGTCTATCGCGTGGCGTGTCCCGGTGGAGTGAATCACTGTTTACGCAGGTTACCATACGGTCCCTGGGCAGACTCGTAGTTATCGATATACCTTCTCCCTGCTGTACACATGTTAACAAAGATCTAGAGTAGTGCATGATGTGTAGACGGCGTCGTTCGTCTGCATATGATGGAAAGCTTTAGGATAAGAGGTTGGAAGCGGAGAGTCGTGTCGAGGTTCTGGCAGTGTTGTGACACCCATCAAAACCTAACATGAATGGTCCAAAATCAGGCAGTAGAAGAGTTGGTCACAGAAGGCGTTGACATCGAAGTTGTCCAGAATAGGTCAAGAATGCGGGAGTCCGTGCGAGAACCCTGTTCATGATCATGGTGTGATCATGAAACCGAGTCGTCCTACCGGTTGGTGTGTATCCGTCCGAAGTTAAGAGCTCAGACAGTGCCGCTCCCGGATTGGTGCAGGCTTTCGAGTGTTGAACACAACCCAACGAGTACGACCGCCGGCCAGTTCGCAGCCTTCGTCGAAGGATTCCTCGCGCTCGGATAGATCGAGAAACCCCTTGGAGCCCGCGATTATGACCCCCCTCTACAGACTGGTTTGCGCGGCAATGTACTGTAGCGAAGCACGTGTCTATCTTTGGCACTTCGTGTGAGTTGCTCAGATTATCCGTACATGCCATGTTTGGGCGCGCACAGCTCGAAGCGGTCGCGCGAAGCGCGGCCGCGAAGAGCCGCGCGTCAACGGCTCTGTCATCGCCCGAACTCAGTCTATTCTCCTTCTATGGATGATACCGTACATGCTCTACTACATATAAGTTCGAAGCGAGAAGGAAGTTAGGCCCCGGTGATGCCCCGGAGGGGCCGTGACTGTGAAAGTCTTCGTGTAGTGCCCCAGACGCCCAACGCCCGGCTCCGGATCTAACCGGACCGGTTTAGTGGCGCGAAGACCTCACGCTGGGACTTCACGTTGCCAAGTGTAAATACACGGAAACGGCCGTATCCGTCGGCGCCCTGTCAATATTGGCGAACCTTGGCATGGGGTTATGTTGTCTTGGATGCGTAGCGCAGGATACTGAGAGATCCCGGGGTCAAGCTTCTACTGGAAAGTGAGATGAAGGTAAAGAGGCGCAAGGAGCATGACGAACCTTGAGCTTGTACGTTTGAACTGTGAAGGATATACCCATGCTTACGTGCAGAGATTAGCCAGACCACTTGTAGGCTATGGGCGCCTACCAAGATGCTCGAGTTGTTGGCTTGCTCACGACTAAGAAACACATACAGCAAACGAGGAGGGCAGCTTGAGCAAGACCGGCAATACAGCTACTGCAGGAGTTGTAAGATAGGGAGCTGGAACCTGTAAACCAGCGAGATGCAGACACGAAGCAAAGCCAAGGGCTGAGCGGCCTGCATCGCTTGAGAGATGAATCCTTAGCCGAAGTGGGTCTATGAGGGTTCGTGGAATCATACCTGGATTACTCGGGTCCGATACATCATTGGTCGATCGGCAGAAGACCTATTCAAATTCCTCTCTATGCGAATAGCATCACTATCGAGAGTAGCAGTCAGCTTCGATGAGAAGAGCTGCTCAGCTGGGGGTGTCGCGGAAAGAATAGGAGGACCCGTGCATCACCTACATACTCCGTCAAGACCGAGATGACATCCAGAAGAACATCTTGCAGGCAAATCTGCACTGCTTCGCTGCGCATCCCCTAAGCTATCCGGAACGTGGTAAGGGTCGATTCACGCACCCCATCCTGCAGCCCAAGCGGTTGCGATATCTCAATCTGATGAAACCGACGCGACGAAGATCCCGCACGCAAATTGAAGGCCGCGTACTCTATGACAGGCTCATGGCAACCTATAAGCGAGCATGAGGTTCAAAAGCGCTCAGAGTCGTCCTGCTTTCACATATGATGCATACAGCGCGAGTATGTACGGTCCGCCCTCGGCTGAAGGATGAGGATACCGGTAAGGCTAGGTGCAAAACGAGATAGAAGGTGATGCGTGGAGTAACGTCGGCGTAGCACAGCCATTGTAGTGTACAGATGTCAGGTAACTCAAACCAACCCTGTGCGGAACTGTCCCTCAGTATATGTCTTGACCATGAGGCTCAAACCAACCTCTTGCCCAATACTACGCGGCTTGTGGGTACAACTTCGCGATGTTCGAGGTGAATAGTCTAGCAGAGGCTGCATCTGCTTGCGTCGATTATTCTAGAGGGGCGATCGAGTTAACTTGGCATGGTGGTCACCGATAACATCCTGATTTCTCGCCAGAAACTACGTATGCCTCTGACGTAGAACTCTAGTAGCGAGTGCTGCACTGATCCTCGTTGTTGCCTGCAATCGCGAGCGTCGGACTTCGACAGGGGCTGGTATTGACCCGTATTAGAGATTAAATTGAGATTCGGAGTAAACTTGCTGAGCGCTGAGCGATGGGAAAGGCGGCACAGCCTCCAACTGCGGAGGGGCACGAGCGGCCCGTACGCCAATCAGTGGTACGCGAGAGATCTTCAAGCCGTCGGCGATGCTCCAGAGAGAGGGAGAAGACTCTCGCGAGTGCGTTGCAGAAGCGCTGGCGGGGGAGTGTAGCCTCGTGACATGTGTCGTCAGGCTGTGCTTGCGTCGTAAGGTCAACCACGAGCTGGACGTCGTGGCCCATCATGACAAATTCCTCATCACTTCTCCTACTGCTGTTGGACGCAATCCTGTTCAGAGTAAACAGACACGCTGTTTACACGATTGAAGTATCGTTGGGGGACGGTATCGTCGCACGCTCGGTACGCCAATTGCGAGCGACGGAGCGAGCTTCGCATGCGGTATCGCGTAAACCGTAGGTGAGCCGTCATGGGGCGTAAGCTTTGGCTTCGGGCCGAGATACACATCGACCGGTAGGTCGATTGCGCTTAGACTCTTCTCAACCTGGACAATGTACAGTACCTCATAAGCATCTCCCTATCTCGTGATAGGACGAGCACGTACCTAACCGCATGCGCTACCCATGTCTGAGTGTCAGACGATCGCGCCATCCCATCCATAAGGCTGTGTGTTTGGGTTGTAGGAGAGGAACCTAGTGAAGATTCACGGTTCCGCCGGCGTAACACGGGAGCAGAGGTTTCCGCGTTTGTGGCATCGCCAAAGCATTGACTGTGCGCACACTGTTGGTGGGAGTGCCTGACATGCATAGACAACTTCCATATAGGCGTATATGTCATTGTCGGACTTTCAAACTTTTGAGAGAAAGAACATCGTGTCTCCAAGCGTCAAGAGGCAAACCGATTGCCATCTCGTTGCGGAAGCTGACACCTGTCGATTCTAGACAGCCGCAACGCCTCGTCCGGTACCAAAAGGACCCTCGCAGTATGGGTAGGCTATCATCACACTGCCCTCGAGAGCTGTCAGTTGAAAATATCAAGTCTGAAACAGAACCCACGGAGGCCGACGTTGAGCGGTACCGAATCGGCACTGCGGCGGAATCGGGAACGCTGTAGAATGGTCGGCATTCTTATTCTTCCGGTGCATGACAGAGGTGGCAGAGACTGACCTACGCTTCTGTTGTTGAAGGAGAGATATAGGGTACCAGTACAGTGGTAGCGCTGGCACGCCGCAGAAATCGAGTACGACCGTCCTCATCCGCATTTTCTTCTGATCGCAAGCCTGATTTAAGTTTCCTTTAGAGGCAAGCGTTCTATGGACGATCGACAAGATATGACAGGTGTGATTCACGAGGCCCGAGGCGGTGCCAGTAGCGATGGGATTTCTTCTGACAGGCATCTCGCGAAGGTTCCCTGGGAGACTTGTTTAGCCTGGTGAACCGCAATGAGATATATGATCTCACGCACCTGCGATACAGCCCTCTGCCAACCCTCTGCAGTTGATCGATAGATTGCTTTACACGCCCCCAATACGTGATGCGCCCTAAGTGCACCACGCCACAAATGAGAGCATCAGTAGTACTGCCATTGCGCCCGCTATTCGGAGCACTATGGTCACAGTACTGTCCGGTGTGCCTGCCTGTATCCATTTATTGACCCCTTGAATGCGTCAGACAAGCAGTTGCAACAAGCAACAAGTCGACGTCGACGCGGCGAATAGCCAGGATGGCAAGCAAGATTGTTCTTGTAATATTGAGTACAACATATAGGCGACATTTACATTCGAATCGGCGTATCCTCCAGAGCCACACGCGTGCAGAATGTCAAGTTACGTAAATTGACGGTGGTGGTGGTCCGAGACAAGGATCGACGACGGTCCGCGCGTCCTCGGGCTCGCGCTCTGTCACAAAGCGCGTCAGGTCACATCAATCAACACATACGTGTCAAGTTCATGCGTGCACCACAAGTGCACCATCACCGCGACTCTGCTCTCGCCACTACTCACACCTGCATACTCTGCCTCGTCCACGCACGGCGCCATACTTAGGACTGGTATGATAATCAACATTGACACTCGCACATTCAACGGTTCTGGCCAGAGCTTGCCGCCAACTCTTGCCAATATCGGGACTTCGGAGGTTGCACTTGTAGAACTTCAGGGCGAGTTGGAAGTCGAGGGAGACAAGAGCGGACAGGTCGCGGCCAAACTCACGCTAGATCCTGAAGGGAAGGTACGCTACAGACTCTGTGTCATGATATGCACTCGTGTTAAATGCCACGGCGTACAGAAGAAGCCATCGCTACGCGTCGGTCACCATCTACTCGAGGGCAAGATCGTCAACCTGTCCAAGCCGTTGGCAGTACTCGAGAAGCAGTCACGAGAGCCAGAAGACTCTGAAGATGCTAGTATAAGCTCGTCCGCCACGCCTCCGTCATACGCAATACGTGCTATCGTGCGGAAGAAGCTCGTGTTCTCGAAACGACCTATGCCCATGGTCGCTGCTGGAAATACACTCGCGACCGTTTAAACGTCCGCTGCTAGCGTGGATACAGCCTAAGCGATGGGAAGGGGTGATGTTCAGCGCTAGATCTCTGTGCTTTTGAAGCGCCAGTGGACGGTTCGGCATCGCGTTGCTACGACGGCACCTCCCTGTACGCCGACGTGGTCAATCCGAGAAGCGTCGACCAGACTTGATCTCTGCATTGAGAGCTCCTACTCTCGTGTATTTGCTATACAACTGAATGTATACCGCGAGTTTGGAGATGCAATCGCGCCCGCTCAATCCTTACCGAGTCTGAATGTACGTTCATAAGCACCACTTCGTCGGCGCACGTGTCTAACAACTCCCAAGGTCGATGTTGTGGCGCTTCACTTTGTATTACCTGACCACTGTCCATATACCCGATCGATATATCATCTCGCTTGCTATTTCAGCGGTCGTTGGCACTGGCTTCGGCAGTGCACCCGGATGCACGCCAGACCTGAAGGCCGTCGGCGTTTGTCATCGGCGATAGCCGCGAGCCGTCGCACTCGCCTATAGGTCAATTCCACTGTCCACCAGTACTACAAGAGCCATTCGAAGCGGCCAGGATGGCTCACTGTGAATGAAATGTACGCCTTCCGACACCAAAAGTCGTACAGGAGCGGGAGCAAGCGCGTTTACCGCACCGGCACAAAGTCCGAGCTCAGAGACATATCGCCGGCCGAGTGCTTTCGATACTGTCGCTCGCTGACCGTACCCTCAGCAGCTTACCGTGCAGCTTACAGACATGCCAATTTACTCCCAGAACAACGCCGTATAAGAAGGCCAGCGCCTTCAGCTCAAAACTCCATCGGCAACACCGACCTCGAATCACCTCTCCCGCTCCCTCACGCAAACCTCAACCATGTCTTCCACTCCAGCTCTCTTCAGCCCCATCAAAGTCGGCCGCATGGACCTTCAGCACCGTATCGTCCACCCGGCATGCACCCGCTGCCGCTCGACCCCCACCAACACCCCAACGGACTTGATGGCGACGTACATGTCTGAACGCGCTACGCCCGGCGCGTTCTTCATCGGTGAGGCTACTGTCATTGCTGAGCGTGCTGGCGGGTTCCCGTTCGGTGTACCGGGGATCTGGAGGGAGGACCAGATTGAAGGGTGGAAGAAGGTGAGCCGTGTTTCTTGACGTTGGTGAAGGTGGATACTCATGCACATGGATGACACAGGTGGTCGATGCAGTTCACGCCAAGGGCGGGTATATCTACCTTCAGCTGTACGTTTCACATAGATATTTCTGAAGTCTACTCATTGCTGGCTGGGCACTACAGTGTGGCCTTCGGCCGTATGGCCATGCCCGCCGTCCTCGGTGCCCATCCCTACGTCGGCGCGTCAGCCATCCCTCAGCCCGGTCGTCCCGACACCGATCCCGCTCCTCGTCCTCTGACCGTCGACGAGATTAAAGAGTACATCAAGGACTTCGCCACGGCTGCGCGTAACGCCGTCGAAGGAGCCGGTTTCGACGGTGTCGAGATCCACGCGGCGCATGGGTTCTTGATCGAGCAGTTCTTGAAGGACTCGTCGAATGACCGTACCGATGCTTACGGTGGTTCGCCGGAGAACATGTCGAGGTTTGCGGTGGAGGTTGTCGATGCTGTTGCCGAGGCTGTCGGCGAGGATCGCGTTGGGATCAGGTTCTCGCCGTGGCCTACGAGCATGAGTGCGTTCGTTCACTTTAGCATCCTAGTTCGTTGAGACTGATGCGCTTGTCTGGTAGACACGAACACGACCGACCCAACTCCGGTGTACACCCACCTCCTCAAGATCCTCGCCTCGCAGCACCCCAAGCTCTCCTACGTGCACTTCATCGAGCCTCGCGTCGATAACGAGCAGCCGCGCGAGGTCAAGCCCGGCGAGTCGAACGACGCGTTCCGCGAGGCGTGGGGCGCCGACAAGCCGTTCATCTCCGCAGGAGGGTTCACCCGCGAGACGGCGCTCGAGCTCACGGAGAAGAGGAGCAACGCGCTCGTATCCTTTGGCAGGTGGTACACCTCGAACGTGAGTGGTATTGTGAGTTTGTTGTATGAGCCTGAACTGATGACCTCTGCAGCCGGACCTTCCGGAGCGTCTGAGGCTCGATAAGCCGCTTACGCCCTACCAGCGTCCCTTCTTCTATGCCCCGAGCGCTGAGGGATACATCGGCTTCAAGAAGTGGGACCAGGAGTAGGACGGTACAAGCGTGTAAACTCTAATAGCCCAAAGCGGCTTAGCGACTGATAGACAATTGACTGGCATTATCTACGTTATTGTATGTACGACTCGACCTGAACAACAAGCGTGCGAACTTCATATACAAGCTATTGTCTGCATAAACATACAAACGCGTTCTACCACATGACAAAACAAGAGCAAGGATGCACGCGCGGGTCGGTTATATACGCGGCACATTGTGTGGCTTTCCATGTGAAACCCGCCTGTGCTCCTTCGCTCTCGCCCCGACTGGCCTGTCCCGATGTCCGTCACGACGACGATGACGATGCCCCTGCCGCCCCCGCCGACGACGCGCGTGGTGTCGCTGAAGAAAGCGCCGGGGTCGAAGAGCACGGCCGCGACGCTGCGGTCGCTGTACCCGCGCGCGGCCCGGGCGTTCCTGCACAGGGACATAGCGCTCACGCACTCGCTCATCACCTCTGCGCTCGTCCTCCTCTCCTCCGCACAGCCAGGCTCAGACGCTCTCGCGGAACACAGGCGGAAATGGGATATTCTGCGGCTGACGCTCGAGGTCACGGTCTACACCGCGCCGCCGGAGGACAGCGCGAGCATACCGGCCCCACTGCGCTCGAACGCCATGCTCTCTGGCGCCTCGCTCATCTCAACGCTGCACGCACGCAGCGTGCAGTTCTTCACGCCGTATGACGTCGCCAGCCACGATGCAGCTTACTTGCCCGGACCGGTCGTGGTTACTCTCGCCACAGCTAGCGTCAAAATCAACGCGCCGGCTATCGGCAGGAATATCGTGGAGGAGTGGCTTGCAAGGAGGAGTCATGTTATTTCTTCCCAGGCGCCCGGGGACGAAGGATACGATAAAGTGCTGGAGGTCTACTGCACGAGCATCTTGCCCGCTTTGGACGAGTGGGAGTACGCGGCCGAATTCTTGCACTATGAGACAGAGATGGACCCAGAAACCAAACAGGTACATTCGCCCGCATCTATCCCATACGGACATGAACTGAAGTGCCATATCCTTTTTAGCGTCTGGTGTTATCCCTGTCAGCCCTACATGCGCGCCACATCGCCGCCCAAGAAGCCGCGCGGAACGCCGCGAGCGCGTCCACCTCTGCGCCTTCTTCGCCATCAGCATCTTTTTCGCCATCAGCTTCCCGCCCATTATCGCCCTCCTCGTCCTCGTCGAGTCTATCGACGACTTCGACACATACGGCCGTACCTGCGACACCGAAGGGACGGGGGAGTATCTCCACCAATGGACTTACGCCACTGTCGCCTGTGCCGAGGAAGCCTCAAGATGCTTCTAATGTGCCGTCGGCTGCTACTTCGCGGACTGTGACGCCTGTGTCCTCTGCAAAACGAGTTGCAAGACCGCCATCCTTCCGCGTACCGTCAACTTCCAACGGACACGCAAACATGAACGGCGCCCCAACACAGCTCGTACCCGCGCAAACGACTTCACCACCTGGGATGATCGCCCTTCTCCGCACCGCAATCCGACCATATCTCGCACACGGCCTATCACTATCGCACCTCGCAGCTGCACTAGCAGTCGTACTCATCCCACTGCTCTCCTTGGTGTTCCGACTACGAAGACGATCGTCCTCTGCAACGCCTTCGGCCGCTGCCGTATCAGATGTTAGGAGAAGGCTGGGCCAGGGACAGGCGAGAGCGGGTGTATTCCGGACGCTTTGGGAGGAGAGTTTGAGGGCTGTGGTTGATACCGTCAGGATGGGCGGGAGAGGGCTCGTATGATTCCGCGGCCCTGCCGTATCTGCTTGTCATTGATTTTATTCGGATTTATCTGTATACACATGCGTATTCGTAGCTGACTTTCCCATGCAATCTATAGGCACTTGATTTGGCTGTGCCATCCCATTCTCTGTAAGGTCATGCATCTTATGGTCCTACAGCCCGCACGCATACGCTGGGAGTTGCCCAGAGTGTATAGTCTCAAATCAAGAATGGCGAGGGGTTTGAGTCGAACCTACAGAGTGTAGACCTCGGTTGAGCCACTTGGAACGCACAGCCGCCACGATTCTGACCCTGCGCTTCGACGAAGGCCCGAAAGGCCTTTCGAGCCAGACACTGAACAGAGAGACACCAGTACCATCCTGTACTACGCAGATACTGGCGCCCTGAGATGTAAAGACTCAGCTTGCGCAAGCAGGACGCGAGTCCGATCGGCGTTCGGATCGGCCGGTGGACGCTCGCTCGCGCGACCGGGGTTAGGGTCAGCTTTCGGTCCCGCATCGACCAAGGCATGCAATTCCCGGGTTCAACTGGCCCTTCGCGAGCATTTAATTTACATAACTGGTGGTATGGTTACCGCTCAACGTTGCCAAAGAGCCGAGCCTACTCGGTAGCTATCACGAAGCACCTCTCTACACGCTACTTCTGGCCAAGTTCGGGCCCGCGAGCTTCGTAACGAGCAGATTATCGTGCACAATCTCATCCTTCTTCGCGACGACCTCGTTCAGTTCCCATGTAGCTTGCACGTAGCGTCCGTTGAGGATCTCGGCGTTGCGGCTCGTAAGCCAGAGGAACGTCGCCGCGGGGAGCTCGACCGTGTCGGGCATGATGACTGTGCCTTTGATGCCCATCCTCTCTTGGAACTCCAGCGCGCCGTCAGTCGGAATGACCCCGGGGTGCACAGAGTAGATAGTGAGTTCGGGGTAGTCTAGAAAAATATGTCAAGAGGAGTGCATACAAAGAGCGCCGGGCACAGCATACCGAGCGCGAGGATCTCGACGAAGCGGTTGATCGTATGCTTGCTGATCTACGGAGGATATCAGTCACTTCGTCTCCCAGAGTCCCAAAGGGACACAAAAAGCTTACACTGTAGTCGGCCAAGAGAGGGAAGCGCGAGTGCGCCAGGTCGGAGGTAGTCACAATGATCTGACCCTTCGTCTTGAGGAGCTCGGGAATAGCCGGACTACGCCAAGTTCAGTCAATCAAGCCCGACATACGAGACCAGAAACCAACGCACTGAATGATGTTCAACGTCCCTCGCACGTTGACTTCCTGCGTATACCACCACTTTTCCACGTCTTTTTCGCCGAACCGAGCACCTCCACCCATGACGACCGCCGAATTGGCGATGACTACGTCCACCCTGCCCCACTTCTCCACCGCGCTCTTCACGACCTTCTTACCTACCTCAGAATTAGAGATGTCACCCGCAACGATAAGCACCTCAGCATTAGGGACGGTCTTCTCGATCTCGGACTTTGTCTTCTCGAGCCGATCGACACGGCGTGCTACGATGAGGACGTGAGCGCCGGCGCGGGCGTACATCGTCGCCGTCACGGCGCCGATACCGGTCGAGCCGCCTGTGATGATTACAACCTTGTCCTGGAATGTCTGCGCTTCGAAGTGTGGCTTTGGGTCTATGAGCGGGTAAACACTAGCGTAGGCGGAGATGAGTGGGTCAGGCAGCGAGAGAAATGCAGATAACGCACTCGTGTTTGGAGCTGAAGATGCTGCACTCTTCTTCATTTTGGACGCTCATGTTGCTGTAGAGTTGTGTAGAAGCTTCTCGCCTGCAATGCACCCGTCAGCATAGAACATGTTGATGAACTCTTATACCCCGTGCAAGTGCAGGATGATCATAGAGGCAGTCAGCGCCAAGCACGTATTCGGAGCGTTTCGGACGACGTGCTGACAGAGAGCACGGGACCTGTCTAGCATCCCGATGTTACGCGTCAGTGCCACGGCAAGCTTGACGGCGTGAGGAGTCAGGAGTTTGACTGCTTTCCAAGTTTCCATGACGGCAACATATGGACTCGAGGGTGGGTGCGCTTCGCGCAACGTGAAAAAGATCAATGCATCGCTGAGCACCAATACC
Organism: Peniophora sp. CBMAI 1063; assembly: GCA_900536885.1. Lineage (NCBI taxonomy): Eukaryota > Fungi > Basidiomycota > Agaricomycetes > Russulales > Peniophoraceae > Peniophora > Peniophora sp. CBMAI 1063. Next base: position 119,577 of record UWZB01000824.1, on the reverse strand, counting down.
GATAGCTTCATGTGGTACATATCGAGCGGGAGCTTTCTTCTGGGCTGTAGAGTCATGGACATAACGTTCTGCAGTGGGTACTTGTGCGTAGACATATTGCAAAGAGTTGTCGACCGGTCATTAAGCAGACTTGGCGGGGCCCGCGAGCTTCGTGACCAACAGGTTGTCCCGCACGATCTCATCCTTCTTAGCGAGTACTTCGTTGAGATCCCAGGTGGCCTGGACAAACCTGCAGGCATTCAGACAGTCAGGAGCTGGCCGATAGTATCAACGAGCAGAGCCACTCACCGACCACTAAGGAACTCCGCGTTCCGCGCTGTGAGCCAGAGGAAGGTCGCAGCTGGAAGCTCGACCGTGTCCGGCATTGTGCGAAGGTCCTTCGGCGTACCCATCCGATCGGCAACATCGGACGAGCCAGGTGTCAAGATGACTCCAGGGTGAACACTGTAGAACGAAAGCTCGGGGTAGTCTAGAAGAAGATATTAATGTAGGGTTAGCATGCAAAGTACGACAAGCACCTACCGAGCGCCAGGATTTCGACGAAGCGATTGACGGTATGCTTGCTGATCTGAAGCACGATGAGTGAGCAGGTATGAGACAGAATCGCGACAAGCGCACACTATAGTCCGCCAGGATAGGGACACGTGCATGCGCCAGCGAGGAAGAGACTGTGATCACTTGTCCTTTGGTCTTGAGAAGTTCGGGAATCGCCGCGCTGGTACAAGCCTCCTCAACGAACGAGATCCCGCAGCATACTCCTGACATAGACGTACTGGACGATGTTAAGCGTGCCTTTCACATTGACCTCCTGCGTATACCACCATCCCAAAGGATCCTTCTGGTGAAACTCTGTATAGCAGCATAGATCAGCACCTGTCTCACAGCCAATGTGAAGGCGTCGTTCGACGTACTCTCTGCGCCACCCTGAACCAGGCCAGAGTTGGCCACTACGATATCGACCTTGTTCCATGTCTGCACAGCAGCCTGGACAGCGCGCTTGCTAACCTCGACGCCAGAGATATCGCCGGCCAACACGAGAATCTCGGAGCCTGGCACTTCCTTTTCGATGGCAGCCTTGCGCTCTTCGAGATCTTTGACGTTGCGTGCGACGAGAACGAGGT
>UWZB01000824.1:65666-118403 GCA_900536885.1 Peniophora sp. CBMAI 1063 | reverse complement strand
CCCTTGGAACCGCCAGTGATGATGACAACCTTATCCTCGTAGGTCTGCGATGTGAAGTGTGGCTTGGGGTCGATCAAAGGATACACACTGAGACGCAGTACCAGACGTTGCACGTCAGTGTTTGTCGGATCTGAAGCAGAATATGGCACACGTACTCGTGGACGAAGTTGAAAATCTTGACTTCAGGAATCTCCATCGCCGAGTGTATGCGTTGTACGGGGGCGTTGAGAGGATACGTGCCCTGGGGATGAGATCTCGGTAACCATGAGACCATGGCTTTATATCGTGCTGGCAACGAGTTCGCCTATTCGTCTATTGTCTGATGTTGCCCTAGCAACGCAGCCCAGCTTGACTCCAGTGCAGGTTGGCGTACGGCTCCGTCGGCAGACACATGATGGCTACAAATCGATTATGACGCGCTTTGCATATCTTCGACGAGCACCTCCTACACACTCGGTGGTACGCGTCAGTACTCCGACGGCCTCTAACTGTTGTGTATGTGCGGAGAGCTGGAGCTTGACTCTCAGACATGACGTGGTACCATAGAACCCTCGTGCGGAAGCCGTACAAACAACATTGCATTTTCCCAAACTGAATTCAAAGAAGCCGCGCGAGCACAGGCCTAGAGATTGAAGGCGTTCAAGTAGAGCTTCGCCAAGCCCACGCATCGCAGACGGTTACAACCAGTATCGATGATGCAGCGTGAAAAGGAGGAACGAGGTCGTCGTCGTTCATCACAGGCGGCCACGCCGCGGCGATCTTACAACCTCTGTGTCATCACTCATGACATTAACCCTAACCAGGACACAGGAGGCGGCGCGTTTCAACAGGCCCCCCCTAGTCGCGGCTGATGTCCGATCCAAAATCGGCCATTTTGGGCACTTCCGTACGAACCCATTTTGGGCGCTTCCGTCAGCAATATGGATCGAAGATCAGCGTTTTCGCCTCATCCGTACGCATTATGGATACAAGCCTTCACGTCATCCCTTTCGTGGACATACAACTATCGGACCTTAGGATTCAAGGGATCCGTACGCACAAGCTGATCGGACTTCGAAAGCGGCGCAGGTCGTGAGCACAACTTATATTGAAACGAAATAGCAGTAGGGCTGCGCGATACAAGGAGCATGCATGCAATCGACCAGAGGAACATGCTGATAATGAGGGGTCGGGGGCGGGCTTCATTTGTGTCAACGACCACGTCGCAGTCGCACCCACATGGGTCCTGACCCCACCACTCGGTCCATCCGTACGCACAGCAGGATACAACCTCGCTGGCGACGGGCAGCTATGTACGGAATAGGGATCGGACCTTCGACCGATTTTTGCCTCATGCGTACGCAATGGGATCGAACCTCCGGCCCCAAACCGGGTGCTTTCCGTCAGCACCAGGATCGGACATCACCCACGATTAGGGGGGGGCCTGTTTCAACGATCCAACTTGGACACCTTGTTACTTCAGTCCTCCACGACCTTCTCCTGCATATACCATACTCTACATATTTCAGGTCTGTGCCGGTCCCGCGAGTTTCATCACAAGGAGATTGCCCCGCACAATCTCTTCCTTCTTAGCAATCACTTCGTTGAGATCCCAGGTGGCTTGCACATATCTGGGGGTCATGAGTCGCCATCACGAAACGGATACACGACAGCACTCACCGGCCACTGAGGAACTCGGCGTGACGAGAAGTAAGCCAGAGGAATGTTGCGGCTGGCAGCCCGACCGTGTCCGGCAGCTCGACAGCGCCCTTTGGCAAGCCCATCCGCTCGGCCACATCCGCTGATCCTGGCGTGGGGATCGCGCCGGGATGCACAGAGTAGAATGAGATGTCCGCGTACTCTACCAAGCGTACATGTCAGATCTTAGTGATGTCGATCGCGTGCAGTATAACCACTAACCAAGCGCGAGGATTTCGACCAGCCGATTGACCGTATGCTTGCTGATCTACGTACAGCCTGCTAAGTGCAGGACAAGATGGAAATAAAGCACGCGTACGCTGTAGTCAGCCATCATGGGCACGCGCACATGCGCGAGCTGTGAGGAGACAACAATCACTTGACCTGCCGTCTTAAGAAGCTCGGGGATCGCCGCGCTATGAGCCGACCTTCAGTCCACCAATTACGGGTACGAATGAGCTAGGAAACGCACTGCACTATGTTCAGCGTGCCTCGCACATTTACCTCCTGCGTGTACCACCAGGTCGAAGGATCTCTCTCGTGAAACTCTGCGCACACTGCATCAGCCACAGACGGCGCGACGTCGAAAGGCTTCACTGACTCTCTACACCTCCCTGGCCAAGACCGGAGTTGGACACGACTATGTCTATTCTATCCCACTTCTTCACGGCAGCTTGTATAGCTTGCTTGCTGATCTGAGGGTCAGATATGTCTCCTGCCACTAACACAACCTCGACGCCAGTGACATCTTGCTCCAAAGTCTCCTTGCGCTCGTTCAGACCGGCGGTGTTACGCGCGACGAGTACGAGCCTTGCGCCGGCCTTGGCATAGAAAAGTGCCGTAGTGGCGCCGATGCCCTTTGAGCCACCGGTAATGATGACGACCTTGTCCTTATAGGTCTGCAATGTGAAGTATGTTTCGGGGTCGATCAGAGGGTATATGCTGAGATGTAGTCATGAGTGTTTGCAAAATAGAAATACTTCATGACGCACTCATGGACGGCAGCGAAGAGTCGAGTCTCCTTGAGATCCATGCTTGAAGTAGTCGAGTGTCGATACGTCGAATGCGTCTGATGGGCATGAGACCTTGCGGGGCAGCATCTTTATACCATAGCACGCGCTGTCTACCCGCCCTGCGCCCACTAGTCCCCTGAGAACCCGCTTTCTCCTGTAGATGTGCCGCGATTCTGCATACACGCGTGCGGGCACAGAGCTAGACAAACGTGCACACCAAGGCGTAGTGGAAGACCCGGGGTTCATGCTTGACGTTTCGCGATGGGCAACCTGAGTAAGCCAAGACGCTACAGGCTTCTCTGGACATACTTGAGAATGACCCGGGACAGAACGGATAGTCAGGGTCAGTCAAGCCATGACTGTAGCGCTTCGAGCAGAATCACAGACATAGAGCCTGGAGAGCCTTCATTCAGTACGAAGCTGTAGGGATTTCGTAAAGAGAGATGAGGTTGAGCATCATCGTCGTTCGTTCTGAAACGCACGTTGCGCGGCACGCGGCTCCAGCGTCTTCCCGCACTCAAACCCTAACCCCAATTTGACCTGGCTCGCACTCTACGCCCACTAGATACCAGCTCCCCCGTATGACCATGCGATAACGTATTGTGCTCCTAACGCCGCCTTGGGATTTGAGAACTTCATGATCGGGAGATCTTTCGAGGGGCCTCCATTCCTTGCCAGTGGGAATCTATGCGGCTTGTACTAAGCTTGTAGGTAATGATGCCAGGCGGTCAGCTCGTCAGCCACGCGTGATCACCGGAAACGATAGTAGATGATCTTGCACGGTCCACGAGGAACATGATACGGCCACTCCATGACGGGGTATGAAGCGATACGGGGAAACGATATATTTGTAGTGGGGCAAATACGAGTGGTATTGGTACAAGATTTAGCGAGATAATGTCTGACGATCTCAAGCGAGGGGAAGGTTTGACAGCCACGATCACGCAGACTTCTTTGGGCCTGCCAATTTCGTGACTAGCAGATTATCGCGCACTATCTCGTCCTTCTTGGACAAGACCTCGCTGAGATCCCAGTTGGCTTGCACATAACTGTACAAGGGTGAGCCACAAAACCATCTCCGCAACAGACTCGCACTTGCCGACCACTGAGGAACTTGGCGTTGCCGGCGGTGAGCCAAAGGAACGTCGCCGCAGGGAGCTCAACGGTATCTGGCATCGGAATGATACCTTTAGTACCTGTCTTCTCCTGGAATTCGTTAGCTCCAGGGGTAGGGATAGCTCCAGGATGAACAGTATAGATAGGAATCTCGGGGTAGTCTGCGAACGCGCGTTAGTCCTTTCACAACCGTATCAGGGCGCACACTGACCAAGCGCGAGTATTTCAGTAAAGCGATTGAGAGTATGCTTGCTGATCTACATTTACATAGTCAAGTCCTGTCAACACTGAAGAAGCCCGATATACACACATTGTAGTCTCCCATGAGCGGCAGGCGCAGGTGCGCCGCAGCAGAAGTTGTAACGACGATCTGACCCTTCGTCTTGAGGAGCTCAGGAATGGCCGGGCTGACTATGGTTCAACAGATAGATCTATTGGAGGCGTACGAGAAGCTACGCACTGTATGATGTTCAAGGTGCCGCGCACATTGACTTCTTGTGTGTGCCACCAAGCAAAAGCATCTCTGTCGGCAAGTTCTAGGGCCAAGATTAGCAGGTTCATTATTGCATAACGTGACCGCGCATGCGACCCACTATCGACGGGTCCAGCAGCAATAGCCGAGTTGGCGACGACGATGTCCAGCCGCTTCCACGTCTCGACAGCGGTCTTCACGATGCGTTTTCCAACCTCCGGATCGGAGACATCCCCACCGACAAGCAAGATCTGCGCTCCAGGCGCTTCTTTCTCAATGGTGGCCTTGTGAGTTTCGAGATTCTCGACACGGCGCGCGTTGATGATGACCTTCGCGCCAGCTTTCGCGTAGAATAGGGCGGTAGTAGCACCGATGCCCGTCGAACCACCAGTGACGATGACGACCTTGTCCTTGTAAGCCTGCGTTTCAAAAGACGACTTCGGGTCGATCAGGGGGTAGATGCTGGAAGGCGAACGTGGTCAAGATTTATTGAAAGGGCAGTCACGAAGAGAGCGACATACTCGTGCTGATCGCTGAAGATGGCGACTTCGTCAAGGCCGATGAGGTTCATGATTGGCGTTGTGCGATTGAGGTGGGATGAGTTGATGAGGGAGGATTGGGTCCACCCAGACCAGTCATACTCCTGTTATATAGGGGTTACACCATGAATTTCCGTTTCACCTGACACATTATTTGTCTGTAAGGTCCACATCATAGACCTAGAGATCTCCTTGCTGAAGCCTACACGGCAATGAACCCGTCTCGCCTAGCGAATCGCAGGGACTTGCGGTTCGGGCAATGGCAGACTTCGCCGAGCTCTGATCGTGATTAACGACGACGTGTGCTGCCATTCGCACATGCCGTCGCTGTTTCGGCCGCCCAGTTGCTGAGCGCTGACGCGCTGACGCGTCTTAACGCAGGAACGCTTGAGCTTGGGAGTTTCTCCGTCACCATAATCAGTAATCAGCGCGAACAGAACGTAAGACTCATGACAGTCGGCGATAGCAAGCAAAGGAATGGCCCGCATGGTCCACTTGCGCCCAGCAATATCATGTGGACAAAGCCGTTCAGAGCAGATATAGATGCAATATTGGGGCACGCCAGACGTTTCGACCCTAGAGTGCTGGCGCGGAGCAAGAAAGAGACGGTCCGTCGGCCGACGGCATCAAGCGGCATTAAGATGCGTGACTGATGCCCGTGACGTGTAACGTTGATTGCACCGGCGGGAAGGGCCGTTCTTGATGTTGCACTGTGACCACTGAGCCAGTAGCGGACTCGGCCAACATCTGATGTCTACCAATACAAATGTCAGTGTGAATGATACTCTGCATCCAACCGACTTATCCATACATGTTACCAGAGAGCTGGTTTGCCATGCGCCAATGCAGCTAGAGAATGCTTCATGTCTGTCTATGGAGGTTGTGACGTGCCGCGCATAAACACGGACTCGGAGTCCATGCATCCATGCTCTCAAGAACTCGTTACGCAGAGCCAACTCCTGCGGGAGGTCGACGCTCTGAGCGCTCTGATATGCAATATTCGTCGCCGGGCCAACGATCTTGTGCCAGTTGCCACCTTGCCCATCGAAGTGTTTCTTGCGATTTCCACTCTTGTCGCCGAGGCAGAGCGCCCGTGGCCGCCTCGAGGTGAGGCGATACCCGGCTCTGAAGAGGACGACGAGGACGCAGACGATCACAGTGATAGACGGAAGCCCGCTACACTTGGATGGATTCGCCTTACTCATGTATCGTCTCGCTGGCGCCGCAGACTACTGGCGTATCCCGTCATATGGGGTCGCGACGTTGGGCTTCTACCGGCAGCGTTATCCGTGATGCTTGAGCGAGCCGGGTCTTCCGCACCAATAAGCGTCACATTCCGGGATAAGAGCGTGGACAGACCGCACCTAGCGATGTCTACTACCATCGAGTCCGGACGTCTCCGATCTATCTGCTGGGAGGCAGAAGAACTTCCGCTGGTTGCGGGAATGCTCAGCGGCAAGACACTGCCGATCCTGGAGACCTTGAGGATACAGCCCATCTATACATGTGACCGCTATGGCACCTTTCAGAGCGCAATGTCCAAACTGCATGCCCCGCGTCTGCGCCGTCTGGAGTACTTCGGCTTCTTCGTACCATTCGTCGCGCCAGCATTGACATATATCGAGATTCACCACATGCATGAGACCGATTTGGTCACTGAGCTAGGCTCTATATCGTTCTCAACCTTCATGGGAATCCTATCTGCTGCGCCTCTACTAGAAGAGCTCTGGCTCACGGGATTCGAGGGAGGTTGGTCGTCACCGGTCCCATACAACCCGTCAGATGACGCTCAACCATTGGAACTTCGCCATCTCCGCTTTTTGGAGCTCGAGATACGAGGTCCCACCTGGCAACTCAATTGCGCGCTCAAGCACCTGGCCGTGCCTTACAACGCCTACTTCAGCCTATTCAACGACAAAATCGAGCGTGACGAGGATTTCGAGCTATTAAGCACCGTCTCGAAAGGCTTCTGCCATGGTGCATCTCCCGAGGAGTTTCGTATTGAATGGGACATACTCTCTGTAGGCGCTGTGCGCGGCCAGCAGCGTGGTCAGGATGTAGGCGGCGCATCGTTAGGGTGTTTCGCTCTCGATGGACTCGCCCGAAGGCTCCCTTCGCTTGGCATCGACAAGCTTCTGGAAGGCATCACCACATTCACACTTCTTCCTCAAAGTGAAGACCCATCAGCCACGCACTGGCTGCCTCTTTTTCACTGCTTTCCAAATGTGACGACGTTCGTGCTGGGCTATTCTCATCCCCGAGAAGACTTCAGAAGGGGAAGATATGATCCTCCCTCCAACGAACCCAGAATCGGGTACCAAAGGGTTCTCGAAGCCCTCGCCGCTAGCGCTCGCGTAGCTTTTCCTCAGCTACACCACCTGCGTTTCGCGCGAGATGTACGCCCCGCATGGGTGCCACTCTCAACAATCCACTCGTGCCTAGAGCGCCGTTCAACAACAAATGCTCCCTTGCTCCAGATATTGGATCTTCCGTCCTACCTCGATCCCTCGGCGTCTTCAGACAGAAGCTCCAACCTCCATCGTGCCAGATTGGATTTCTCTGCTTTAGCAAAGCGGATTATATGGCGGCAGCCTGAAGACGTCGACGTGGCATTATCTGAAGCTAGGTTGCGCGTTTTCAAGCCTGCAGGAACCCCGATATGCATAAACTTCTGAAGCCCAATTGAGGGTCTCTGCGTTCGCGTCCCAAAACTGGGGGAGGCGGAGGGCGAAAGAAAGATTCGATGAGCGTCGGCAACTTAGAATACACCCGAACTCCGTATAATACCCTTCCAACTCTTCAAAATATAGTCCGCGTATAATTCTACCTCAGATACCGCATGTTCCACAGATGCCGACGTCGTGAGTAATGAGTGCAAGAATGCTGGCGCTGTCTCGGGGGAGGACAGTTGATGGAGTTCTGGGAAAAGATGTCGATTAGCAACAGAAGGAGAGCTGGTTGCACAACGAACGCACCTGCTGCAGCATAAACTGCCGCTAGAGATGCCCTTCGCGTATACCAATCATACTAAGCTCGTGAGCCTCCGGCACAGCAATCATATAGAGTAGGTACGTACTCCGATAGATGCGTCGCCGACCACCTGACAGGCCTCATTCGCGATGCTCGTGGCATGCTGGAGAGCCGGTCGGGCATCCAAGGGTGGAAGGCCGGACCGTGGAGAGGCAAGCAACGCGAATACCTAATTCATCCGTGAGAGAGGAGTCGAGCGCTGGTTCGAGTTGCCGCACCTCTGGAAGCAGAGGCAGCACGGGCTCGTTATATCTCAGTCGTGCTGCAAGTACTTCACCGACAGACTTTGTGTTCTGGGAACGCATCTGGACTCGTCCTTCCTCAAGCCAGGCGTTTATGAGCGTTCTCCGGGCATTGTCACCCTTGCCGAAGAGTGCATTCACAGCGGCATCGTTCAGTGGTGCAGAGGGTGGTTCAGGCAGTGACAGTACGGAGTACGACAGAACTTCTTTTGAGAAGCCGTGGTCTCTCACGAGTGGCAAAGCCAGCTGGAGTAAGCGCTGCGCGTTGCTCGACATGATGGTGGACGACCGCGAAGGACACCGCGAAAGTCACGCCAGGTTCGCGGTCGCGGCCCGGAAAGTACCGCTGAGATCTTGCTTTCGACCATCATCTCGTTTGATCGCTCTGCGCGGCGCCGTCCGTCTCTACGTTTTGGTCCACTTGTAGCTATAGATTGTTGTACCTGATAGATGTCTGACTGGGGTGCGTGCGTTGGCACATCTTCTCAGTCTGTATTTGAGCTAAGATCGGACTGTAGATGCGTCTGATGCCGAGGAGCCAAAGAGCCCGCCCGCGCCTGTGCCAGCCGTGAAGAAGCCTGTCAAGTCTAGCAAATGGGCTGACGAAGATGAAGAGAGCTCTGGTCCTGCGGTACGCCTCGCTTTGGCTGTCTGGAGAATACACGGCTGATATACGCAACTACTTAGAGTGACTGGGAGGCGTCTTCTGATGACGAGGAGAAACCTGCACCGGCTCCTAGTGCTGCCGCACCACCGAAGAAGAAGGGTACTTTGAAGCAGAAGCTTGCGGAGAAGGAGGCTTTGAAGGCGGCCAGAAAAGACGAGAATGGCGACGATATCTACGACGAAGATGCTGTTCTCGACCCTCGCACGAAAGCAAAACTTGATCGTGAACGCGAGCTTGCCGCTGACCTCAATAACGCTGCGGACCTTCTTGGCTCTGCTGCTCTTGGAGGTCCGTCTTCTTCTTGTAGCTGTGACCCGGACCGTACTGAGCATCGTAAATCGTAGGCACGACCAATAAGGATCTGGACGCCATCATCTCTGCTCAGCCCAGGACGAAAGACGACTTCGTCGCGCTGTCAAATCGCATCATGGAGTTCATCATCAAGAAGCACTCGGACAAGCCGCTTTATCCTGCTTTCGTCGAACATCACGTTCGTGCCCTTGCAGAACCTTTGCGAGATGTAGAAGTGCGCAAGGCTGCTAGCGGCCTGACAACCCTCGCGAACGAGAAGCAAAAGGCTCAGCGCGATGCGGCATCAGGAAAGAAGAAGACTAAGGGCGCTTCGAAGCCTGGACTTGGTTCTGCCAAGGTCGTCGGAAAGTGTGTGATCTCACTAAGATCTAGTAGTCATCATATTGACATGGTAACAGGACCGTCGACACAAATGCCTACGAAGAAGCATTGGATGACTTTGGCAATGATCCGAACGACTTCATGTAGAAACAGTGTTGTCTTTCTTGCTTGTATTATTTGATAGCCAGTCCGCGACTACTGTATAGGCCCCCCTACTTTAGGTCGACGTGTATCTGATCCTCTGAGCGGATCAGTACTAGATACTGGGTAACGTTGGGTTAAGGTTAGCTTCAAGACGCGCTAAGTTGTGTTTTGAGTCGATGCGTCTTGCCTTAAGCGACGATGATGTCGTTTGCGGACCTGCCCTTCACTCTTCCATGACTTACGATGGGTTTCACCGCATCAAACGAGACGTGAGAATCAAGGCGGTCACGCTCTGTGATGCGAATAAAGGTGCCGACTTCAGCCGACGGCGGTTCGCTTTCTATACACGAGGAGGCGCGGCGGGTCCCACGTCAACTGAGCACTCACCACGGGGCCTTCGCCCAAGATCTTTACACAAATGAGGCCCATTCATTGCTGTTTGGAGCGAGGCGCGTGTTGACAGATAGGCGCGCGCTACTGTAGGCTCGTCCCACAACGTTCTTCCCCTCTAGCCAACTCCCGCCACTCTCACTGAGGACCCTCGTCCCTACGTTCGAACCGCTCATCGGACTTGTACATCGGTATACTCGAATCCGCTCTGATCTCGTCTCGCCCATTCATGCACATGGCCCAAAACCCCACAAATCTTCGACGTCAGGCAGTGCGCGTGGATCCTTCGGCCTTCCGGTCGACGTATAAGGGGCTTGGGAAGAACGATGCTGTCGTGCTGAAGGCCCTTTTAGACAAGTTTCGAAAGCTATATCAGCTCCGCAGCCCAACAGGGGAGAATAAGGAATTGCTTGTCTCCGCGGATAGTATCAATTGCGCCCTTGTCATCCACGATGCCGCGATATACGATGCCGCGCTCGACTGGGGCCTGCACGAATTCTATCAAGATATTATCATGGACGATGGCTTCTTCACCGCGCCTGTAGTAAGCCACTCACTAACCGCGTCACGCCAACTCTGATGTGCAGATATAGTTCTTTACAGACAGCATCATAGAAGGTCTTGCATCCTTAGTCGTCTATTTTGGACACCAGTTTACGCAGAAGATCCGTTCTCATCCTACAAAGACCTCTATCGTCATTCGAGCGCATCTGTTGTGGAAATGCATCTGGGAGCAACGACGCGCCCTCAAACTGCACACCAAGTCCGAACACCATTATGTGGGGAAAAACTGGGCGTCGGGTACTTCGTGGTCAGAGCCTATCGTGCAACTCGCATTTGTCTACCACGAGTTGCTGGAGATGGAAGTGTGAGTGAGCCTGAGGACGCCATCCGAAACCTCGAGCTGATGTGGTATCTGGGCTACAGGGGGCGCTTGAGGTACAATGAGATGCTCATTGATACCTACATCCAACATGTCGCACTATATTGCCTGCTATCTTTCAAACAGACCTCAACCGACCGCGTGCCAGATCCAGACTATAGGGATTTCGCCTACGAGGCGCTCTCGTCGCTGATTCTAGCGGACAGAATTCACACGCGGCGGCTCGTCTCCGAGGTCCTTCTGACCGACGACGGCCAACTGGCAGACTCGTTCGCACAATATCTTAGCGAACTCCTTCAACGGGATGAGCCTGTTGACGGCCTGGAGTTCGATGAGTTTCAAAATCAGAAACAGTCGGTAATCGTTCTTGGATGCCATCCATCCATCACGGAACGCCTTTGGAAATATCGCGGTCACGAGCATTGTGTCCGTGCCATGGCGAATGTCTTTTGGAATACGAGTACCGGCACCTTTATGAGCGATTGGTATAGTTGTCAAGTTCTGACTGGGTGAGCCAAGTGAGAAGCTCGCTGAACACATCTGACTCGTCATTCTCAGGTCTATCCTTGAGTTAATGGAAAGATCGGCTTGGGCGGGTGCCCCTATTGTATATTGCCGAGGAGTAGACGTTGTGACAGAATGTGCTCGGATCATCGACTGCCTCCTCGTGAACGATGGCTCAATGTGCCTAGTCATGGTTCCGAATGGTGTGTGGACTGTATGCTCATCATGCTCTGAGCTTGAATTGACCAGGATGTCTTGCAGCCCCGTCAAGTACGTTGATAGAAGATCACATTCTTCTGCGGCTGCGATATATCTTGCGACTAGTCTCAGGGCTTCAGACGCAGTGCAAAAACGATCAGCCTACGTTAGAGTTCTTGCAATCGATGAAGAAGGGGATGAAGGAGGAGTGGTGGGTGACTCGCTTGCACATGGACGCTCAGAGACCTGCCATAGAGAAGTTTCTCACGCCCGAGTCGCCTCCCGGAGTTATCGAAAAACACGACGACATTCGCGTTGCGTGGGACACACTTGCTCACGCTCTTGGCCTAGATGACGAAGAAGAGAACCAGAGGTTTCATAAAAGCAGATCGGACCGATGTACGCGTTTCCAATGCAAGTACAGTCGTAGGTCACTTCCGGAGGGTAGGCCTAGGGCATGCGCAGGCTGCGGCCAGGTCTACTACTGTAGCCGTCAGTGTCAAAAGAGGTACGGCACTCATTCAGAGATTGACGACAATGGACGCAGTTGCTCATCTTGGCTGTAGAGATTGGAATAAAGGCGGACACAAAAGCCGGTGCGGGGATAGAGTCAAGAAATGAGATGACCCGCGACGAACGATCTTTATGCGTTAAGTACGCTGTTATTGCTCCACATCCTTTCTCTACGAGCACGTATCCACAGATGGCATAGCTCACTAGAGTAGTCCGGCGGAGTCACGTCTATGAAGAATCGGATGATATTATGGGGATTCTTGGTATCAGCGTGTAGTCGAAAGCAAATATGTAAAGCGATGCCATGGTGATACAAATACAAGGCGCGGGCGTCGTCCGCCCGGCCAGCAACTGGATAATGATGTGTGCAATGCAGTGATTGTCAAAGATGCAGCAAAGCAAGTAACCTCTCCCCCGCCGCCTCACCCTCAACAGCACTCATGCCGCTTCCCATCCAGCAGGCTCGCCCCACCTCGTATCCTGCCATTCCCTCATGATAGCCTCAACGGCGACTGCATCGTCGTCGCTCTCCACATCGTCGTTCATGCACGCGAAGGCTTTATCGTGCCCTTGCAACCGATCCACCGCACCCTGTGCGCTCTTGTCGTCCACGAGGAATACAAACTCGTACGGGCTATCGGCCAACACGAAGCGGTACCGATGCAACATCCGCAAGACCCAACCGCGCACGTCGATGACCTCGGAGTCCGGCGAGTGCGAGAGAATATCGCGTAATGCGAAGGCGCCGTCTTCCCAGCGTGGCACTTTCGGCAGGGTGGTCGCCGTTGAACCCGTGGATGCCGCGGCAAACGTACGTCCCGAGGGTGGAAGCACAGCAGAGAGCCCGCGGCGCCCGCTGTTCTGTACCAGCCGATTGATCACTACACAAAGATACAAATATAGTCAGTACATTGCGCAGCACTTGGATACATGAATGGGGAAGGGGAAGTGTGCTGACCGCAGTCACCGCACTGCGGGCGCTTGAAGGCGATGTGCGCGAAGGCTTCGCTGGCGCTTGTTATTTCGGGAGGGAAACATTCCGTGCGCGAGATGGAGCAGACGTTGGGGTCCATGAGATGTGGGTGTTCCTGGCTGCCGGTCTGACGCATGGAGTAATACGGGTAGCCGTCAAGCGAACCTATAATTCCCAGTCAGTACTACGGGTCAAAGGGCAGTTCTGCTTGGAAAGAACTTACTGAAGAAGTAGAACGAGGCTCCGGGGCTCTCGTATCCTGCTCGCCATAGTTGTTGCAGGGCGTCGCTCAAGCTTTCGCGCACAATCCTCCCAATCCATAATGTCTCGGCGTCTCCGCCACGCAGCTCTTGCCAAGCATCATCGGCGTTCCAGCTGTCATCGTCACCGCCCATTCTCGCGACGGCCCACGACCACAGCAGTCCCTCACGCCATCGTTCGACAATATAGTGAGCGAACATGAAGCCGGGATGCACGTCGCCGCCTTCGCTAGGTGGCCATACGGCGCGCATCGGGCGAGAGCCCGTACGTGTGAACGCTTCGGAGAAGGTTTCGGCCATCTCATGCAAGAGTGAGACGGACATAATCTTGGGCATGTGCGAGCGATACGGTCGTGTTGAGGGACTGCATAAACGAGGTGTCAGTCAGGTGGGGACGAACGTAAAAGCGGAAAATCTCACCCGAATCGCTGGCCGATGAGCACATTAGACTCGCGCAGGGCTTGCCATTCTCCGCGCTGAGGCTTGGGGTCTAGTGATGGGGGTATTTGGATATAGTATACAAGGCGGAACACGAATCCATATGCTGTTGTCACATAGTGTCAATGACGTAAACGCCAGATACACGCTCATGAGACCTTACCAGAGGTATAAAAATCGGCCGGAGTGAGGTCGCGTAAGAAATACATGTCGTCGTTCATATACACGCTGTGTTGCGCAATAAGCCAAGAGATCATCGCAGAGCATAAGAAATCAACTAACAAAAGATCGTTGACGTCCTGGAGGTTTCCCAGCTGCGACTCGATGGCGAAGCTGGAGAAGACCGTCTCGAAGTACGGCCTGAAGAAGTCGACGTGATGGTGGACTTTCATCTGGACGTCGTTATGCTGCCACTCCACTGGATCGCGGGAAGAGTCGAGCCATTGCGGGGCTTGGCCCAGCCGTAGCGGGGAAGAGAGGCGCTCGCCTGGGGGCGCAAAGTCGCTGCGCATATAATCAGCGGGATGTCGCGGATACGCGATCTACATTCAACGTACGAAGCAAGAATGTTGAACTGCCGTGCGTACGGCTGAAAGTGCATGAGTACGCTGCGTATCGAGTGTCGCAGCTCGTCGTAGTTCCTGCATAGTGGGACAGATGAACAGTCAGAGGGATGCCAAGCCAAACAGCAACATTGATCGCGTGCGCACCGAAAATGTGCCATGGCCGCTTCGGGGTCCACCTTTACCTTGGGCTTCCCGAGCAGCTGTGCGCTGATGGCGGCGCGCGCCTCAGCCCACACGGGGTCGCTGCTGTTGACCCAGGTCCACACAAAGTCGAGCTTCTTCTCGGCCTGCCACCCGCCGGTGCAGTCCGTGCCGCTCCCCACAATCTCGTCCAGGCATGACTGTGGCGGTTGTGTCCAACTGGGCGCCAGCGCCGCTTGGTCGGGTTGCGATGAAGGACGGATGGGGAGGTAGAAGTTGTCGTTCAGCGGTGAGAAGATGTACGGGGCGTCTATTTGGTTCGGTTAAGCGCTGTACGCGATGGCGAAGGCATCATGACATGAACACGCACTGGGGTCATCCTCGAGCTGCTCTGCGGGCGTGTACGGCTCCCAGTTCTTGTCGACATAAGATATCGGGATCGCGCCGTCCTCCCACTCGTTCGAGTCGTTCTCCCAAATAAATGTGGAAAGCGTGTATACGAAGCTGAGGGCGAGGATGGCGAAGAAGACGCGGAAGCGCGTGGTCCGACTCCAAGATACTTGGCTGAGCTGGTTCGCGCCGTTCTGCACCCAGGCTGGCGTGGAGGACTGTACCCAGGCCGGCGTCTGCAAGGCCAACTGCATGATCGTCCTCGGCAACCAGGAGATTGCGCACACGAGCAGTAAATACCAAGCCGTCGGAAAGTCGAAACAGGACCCGTCAAAATGCGGAGGGAACTACTTCTTGCTGACGTCAAAAGCGAGTATTCAGCGGTGGATTTCGATCCCTGCGGACCTTTATTACAAGCGAAAGGGTATTGTGATACGAAAGTAGCCGCCGTTGTGGGTGGGTCGTGTGCTGGTCGTGCGCAGCACCGCAGTCCGTGCAAGACAGCCCTCTATATTTGAGCACGGGCGTCTGAACGTACGTCCTTGTTGTGCTCGTCGTAACGCGTAGAGCTGTACCTGTGTCACTGCCACAACACCCCACACCCTCATGAGAATGCAGTCGCCGTGTCAGCACGTATTCCGTGTTCGCGCTGCATCCGGTATCCGGATGCCTCGGGACACGAATCTTATCCGCGTCGCATGAGCACCGTAATGATCGCCATCAGCTCCTTGGCGCCGCCCAAAACAATCCTCTTTTCGTCCTTCCGTCGCCCGAGCCGGCCCTCGGCCTACTCAATTGCTCCGTGGGCTGCGAATGCGACGCTCGCTCGACGGTCTGCTGCGCGACCCTTTCTCACCGCCGATGATCTTCCTGAGTACAACGGCGGCTTGGAGGTGCGGTGTAGAATTCTGTACACCCACCCGCCGAACGCTGCGTTCACATCAACCTTGGCACAAGACCTGAAAAGATGCCAAGGTACGGGCTTCGATAACGGGGGTTCGAAGGCAAGTTCGGCCGGCGGCATCCAGAACAGCCCGAACCCTAACCTCGTATCCCGCCGCGGAGGCAGACGAGCGGCCAGGTACAATCGGGCAAGCTATTCCACATTCGGAGGACGTCGTTCCTGCCTGTCCGGAGCGTTATCTTGATTGACAGCGGTTGACAGCACGTCACCGCGCTGCTCCTACAGATACTGATAAGCAGCTTTGGCAGCAGATATACAGGAAGGTTAAATCTGGGCGAAAATCCAACAGAGCTGTGAGGCTTGGACGTTCCGCGAGGCTGATTCGCGCCTACGGATGTAAGTTACTTGATGAACGAGATGCGGCGAGGCTTGGCGGTATCTTGCGGCAACCTGTGAACCAATCGCGTCGTCGCAAACTTAATTGTGAGCGCAGTGTTGTTCAAGTACCAGCCTTTCGGTTCAAGCGTTTCTGAAGCGCACAGGACCTTTGCAAAAAGCGTACTTACATGTACTCGCGAGTACTGGTCAGACATACTGGGCTGGTCGATCGCTGTCCTACAGTTTATGAAATATGTGTAGACAACATCCAGCCATTTAGCAACATAACACCCTCGGCTTAGGCTCGGGTATAACCATGAGCATACGCGACGGAATGATGGCCGTGTCCGACGCGTAAGCTCCACTAAGTAAGTACGCTGGGGAGCTGCGGGATCCAAAAGCCGACAGTAGCCTCGCGAGTAAACTGAGAGTAGGGTCACAGGTGTAAAGCAACTACCTCACTGTGAGTATTCGGCAGAGTTCAGGATGTGGGATGAGTGAGCTGCAACCAGTCACGCGCGAAGATTAGTGCAAAAGTTGTTGATAGGGTATAGAGGTGATGTGTGCATGAGCGGACCAAGTAAAGACGAAAGGAAACTACTCGACAGAAAGAGCGAAAGGAAAGAGCAGAGAAGCCAAAGAGAGGTAAGGTACGAGCGACGTTCGCCCGTGCAAAATAACCAGCTGGGTTGGAAGAGAGAAGGTACGGAGGTCTCCGATATCGAGTGTCAGAGACGAGGGAGAAGTGAAGTGCAAGATATGGTACACGAGAGAAGTGACACGTCCTATGATGATGAAAATGGGCGTGTATCCAATCCATTCATTGTTTTCCTGTTCCATTATTTCATCTAGTATCCTGGATAGCAGGCGTATGAGCGTCGTCCGTCGCAAGTTGAATGTACCAACCAGACATACCATGAATTATTCCTCATCCGGAATCTCGCCGGCAGTGAGCGAGATCTTGCTCCCTTCGAGCATGCTGACCATATCCAGTATATCGTCCTGCACCCTCGGCGACTTGCTCTCCTCAACGACCTCTTCCTCCGCTGCGGTCTCAGACGCGGTCTCGTGATCATGCTCGGACTCCGCGATGTCCGCGACGTGCGCGTCCTCCTCAACCGGCTCGGGCTCGACCTCGTCTGCGTGGTGCAGATCAGAGGCAGGGTCGACAGACACTGGCTCTTCAGCCTCGACCTCGACATGTTCCGGCTCTGGCTCGGCAAGCTCTTCTTCGTGCACGGGCTCCTCCTCGTGAGCAGGTTCCTCGATGTGCTCCTCGACGACCGCATCATCCACTTCATGATGCTCCTCAAACGCCGCGGCATCCTCCACATGCGCCTCGCTCTCTACCGTTCTGACGGCGGCAGCCCCAGCACCCGCAGTAGCGGCGCCCGCCACAACCTTCTTCGCCACAGGCGCAGCACCCCGACCTCTCGCAGCCGGCGCCCCTCTCGTCGTCGGCGCCCCGCGTTTGACAGGCGTACCCCGCGTCTTGGGCGGACTAGTCGGCACAGCAACAGGCGCGCGACCCTTAGCAGCAGAAGCGGCAGTCGGCTTACTCAACCTGCTCAGATCAGGCGCAGGCTTCTTCGGCGTGTCCTTCTTGTCGTCTTTAGCAGGCAGTTGCCCAGCTCGGGCCAGTGACGCAGCCGTGGGCGCAAACAGGCGCGATGTCGCGCCGGATGTGGAATGCGAGAGCGATTCGCGCGGTTTGGCGGGTGTGGAGGCGGAGGGCGTCTTTGGGCGTCCGCCGCTTGTGCTGGGTCGGGGCGCGGTGCGGGGTGTGCCCATTGATGGACGCGCGGAGGGGGTCTTGGACCGCACGGGCGTCTTTGGACGGACGGGCGTCACGTTCACGGGCACTTTCGGTGGGCCAGGCGGCCGTGCGGGTGTGGTCTTCGCCGGAGTGACAGTGGACGCACGCGAATGCGCGCGGGAGACGGCAGCTGCCGAAGTACGAGGAGCAGGGTTAGCCGACTTTGCTTTGGCAATAGGCGTAGCGGGCGAAGGCTTCGGCTTCTCGTTCGCAGGCGCAGGTTCAGGCTCCTTGACCTCCGGAACAGGTTCGGGCGCAGGCTCATCAGGAATAATCGGCGCTTCAGCCTGAGGCGGCGGAGTCACAGCCGCCGGCAACGGCTGCATGCTCGGCGGCGGCGACACGAAATGCATGCTTCTCCTCGGGTTCGTAGGCGGGCTCGTCGCGGCCGACGACGTCCGCGTTAGCGAGGGCGTCATCACGGGCGGCCATTCTCGTTGGACTTTGGCTTCTTCCTTGGAGCTGTCGCCGGTGGTATGTGATACGACGGAAGTCGGGCGCGAAGAAGGGTTCGAGGACTGAGGAGCTTTCTTCTGCTGTTGCTCGAACCGGCCGATCAGGTTCGCGACGCTTGCGCGCGGGCGCTCGTCTGGCAGAGGCCTGTACACCACATGTCAGAATTATTATATAGCACAGTTGGATAGATAGTGAGCCTTACATGCCGCCTGGTAGTTCTGGTTAAAGTTCGGTTCTCTGGATGACAGCTGGGCGAGGTGGTGGCACGGTTACGATGACGATCTCCCAAGCGTTGCCGTCGCCGCGTCGCAGATCATCGTGCCACGCTAAGCGCCCGAACAGCGGTGAACTTTGTAATTATCCAGACCGTTCTAGACGCCCGAGAGCCGAGAATGCACAGTACGGATGATCTGCGAGGGCTACGAACTGTCTCTGGACGAGATAGTTGGGCTTGCCAAACACCTGTACTCGCAACCAAATTCGAGTCTCTGGCACCCATAAGCACCCACATCCACGTTGTTCAACTTCCGTCAAAGCCAGAGATAAAATCCAAAGAACGATTATACTGATGGACATACTCTATCGCCCCCGCCTCGAGCGGGACGTTATGTACATATAGAGAACGTGTGCATGGCCAAGTAAGTATCGGGAAGGAGCGGTATAATTTACTGTTGCCTTCCTCCGGTAAAAAAAGTCAGTTGCTTTATGATGCGGCGAAGTCCGAAGTATTATTGAATGGTCAAACAGCTCGAAGTTCTGTCCGCATGCAGGGTATCCTAATCCATACCACACCTCCTCGTATCATCTCTTCCTTGTCCTTCCGTGCGGACTACTGGTACCCGTACCCGCCAGCTCCCTGTGGCGCCGGCGACGCTCTGCCCATCGCCATCCCCGGCCCAGGGCTCCTCGCCCTCTCTCCGTACCCGCCCTGCATCGGCGCGGGACTGAGCACTCTCCCCGGCTCTCCAATGTACTGCTGCGGTGGCGGTGCACCATAGCCCATCCCACTGGGCGCTGGACTAGCTCTGCCGCCCATACCCTGATCGTACCCCGCGAACGGTGCCGGACTTCTCCTTCCAGCCAACTGTGTCATCGGAATATTCTCAGTCGAAGGCGCGGCGAGATTAGGGCCGCCGTAGGGGTCGTATAGTGCGTTCGGGTCGTCGCGGTAGGGCTGTGCGGGGTTGAACTGCGGCAGAGGTGGGACAGCGTATGGGTCTGCGCCTGCCGGGTACAACTCTGTCGTTGAGGTTGCGCCAACGGATGCAGCGTAGTTGTTCACGCCGCCGACACCGCCAGGGCGGATCGAGGCGCCATCATCGTCAAAGCCGCGGGTTGCCGGCGTTGCGCCGTCGTGTGCGTTCAATTCGGGCCATTTGATTGCTTCATCTGGAAGAGAGGTGCAGAATTAGCATACCGTCCTATGACGCAAAGATACGCGGGGCCAGCAAAGCTGTACAACGCCAAAAAGCCACGGATACCGATGGCCGATCAGACCGACGCAGTGGCGGCTGGCGACGCGAAGGGGCGGTATGATATATGCCACGTGACCGTCCGCGTAGAAGCCACACACAGCCCCGTAACTGCGTACGGCAGGCGGACCCCGCACAGCGCGTGCAAGGAACGAGAACAAGGAGGCGATACTCACTGTCGTCGAGGTCATGGAACCGTTTCCTGGTGAATTTCCAGATGAAGAAGGCGACGATACCCAGCACAGCAACGCCGCCGGCAACGCTCAGTCCAACGATGGTGCTGGTTGACACGCCAGAGTCGTCGTCGTCATCGTTCTTGTTTGAGCCTGCGCTGGAGCTGGTGGCACTCGCGGCACTGGCACTGGCCGTGGGCGTGTCCGAGATGATTTGAACGACCGTTTGGCCGGCGGCGTTGGTAGTTGTAAGCGAGGACGGAGACGGTGTAGGCGAGTTGGACGGCTGAGTATTTGACGCGGCTGGTGTCGTAGCGCTACCGGGTGTAGTTGCAGAGGCTGATGGCGTAGTGGAAGTTGCCGCGGTGCTGCTCTGGGTCGTCGAGGACTCTGTAGTCGTAGTCGACGACGAGGTCTCGCTCGAAGTCGTCGTAGTCGATGTGGTGGTCGAGGAGGTGGTCGTGCTAGACGCCGGAGTAGTCGTGCTCGAGTCGTCGTCTCCGCCTCCAAGAATGCCCGCCCGCTTATAATCGAGTTCAGAGGCATGGGCTACGCGACGGTGAAGCGAGTGGCGTTGCTGCTGCGCGGGAGCCAAGTAGAGGAAAAGAAAGAAAGAAAGTGCGATGAGTGTGGGTAATGCGGTAAGAGGCCTCATCGTAGCGGTTGTGGGGACGGGCGCGACCGACTGGATGCGGTCGTCGTCGTCGTGGCTGCTCGAAGCTTGCAAGGTTGCGAGCCGACAGACCATCTTCATCAACACCGCGGGAACATCTTCCCCGATCAATTATCCCTCCGTGCTATCCGCGCCCCCGCGGGTTGCCTCCTGTTGCCATCGGACATGTATGCTCTGCTTCGTAACGAATGCCACGGCCTCTTCAACTCTGTGCAAGAACCACGCACAACTTGCATACAGCACAGTTGCGATTTGAACAATGCGCACGTCGTAATGAGATAACGCTCGGCTGTGTCCGACCTCGAGCTTTGGCTGTGCACTTTCACGCCCGCTTACGACTTTCGGCGCTCAGTGTTCTCGGATGCCTTCCCGCGTAGTCAAGGCTTTGACAGCGCCAGTACCAAACTCGGTATTCCGCAAGATGGCCGATGCTAGAATGAATTCTTCGGCGCTGACCTTCACCTGACGGGTCCAGGTGCTGGTGACTACATACGTATCACGCTGGCACACGTCGCCGTACACCAACCACATGCATTTATCATGGCCTCCAAAGACACTGAAAGACTGCGAGAACTTTATACATACAGGGCGCGAGATCCCAAGCCAAGCAGTACGCGAACCAGGATCCTGAAAAGATATTTAAACCGCTCTCAACAGCTCCGCCGCGAGCTCCAGTCCGTCGCCGACAACCTCCAACGCAGTCTCAGCATCATTCGTCCGCCGAGTCTTCAAGTATACGTTCAAGCGACTCGGAACCGTTGCATCCTGCCCCATCTGATCAAGCCCGGTTCTAACGGCAACAGAACCCGTAGTACCGAACATACTTGCCTCTACCTTGACCTCGCCTCCGCCATCCAGACTCTGACGAGCCAGGTCGTGTGCAGCACCGGTCATGGACATAAAATTGCGCATCGCGTCGCCGCTATCGCTCTTCAAGTCCGGGATGTATGCGGGTACAGGCTCGCTATCGCGCGCAGGCATGGGCTCAAGGCATTTGGCCTTGGGCGTAATCGCGTCCGGCATGATGCGTATGCACGGCAACGTCCCATTCCGCGCGCCTGAAACGCTCTCAGTGCCTTGCCACGAGTCGGCGAAAGAGGTACGCTACCCTGAACTTCCACTGCGTCGCCCTCATCGTAGTCGGCGTGAAGCTCATTCTCTTCTACCAGTGTACCGTCGGGCGAACGTGTTATAACGTGCTTCACACGGGCCTCCCTGTACCCTCGTACTGATGCGACCGGCACTTGCTTGACCTTGGGCTGAGGTGCGAGGGTCGTCTCCGATGCGTTGTTCGCCGCCTCGCTGAATGGCACGTTGGCGTTGGGAACACGATTCGCGTCCCATACCCGCTCAGAGATAACCTTCCATGGCGTCAATGCCGACGTAACTCAATCACCACGACGACAAGAGCACATACTCGAACAAGGTAGAAGTTGTCGCCAGCCTCTTCCCTCTTCATATAGGCCTTCTGAAGAGGACACACCCATCGTTTGATCTCAGCGCGGCATATCCTCGTCCTACCGCCGGCCGCAAGGTAAAAGTCAGTACCCATGCGGGATGCCGATATATGCGCGTCGCTCACCGTCGAATAGCAGCCTGAACTCTAGCAACGTCCTCCTGTTGCAAGCCGTCCTCCTGCTGCAGCTGTTGCGATAGCGTCGTCATCTCGTTCAGAATACGGGAAACCTCTGCGAGCACTTCTTGCTTCGCAGCGCTTCGCTCCTTCGCTCGCTGCATGGCCTTGCTAGCGAGGTTACAGATGACGCTGACTGCCACGAGGGGTATGACAGGCTCGACCATTACGATGCGAGTAGTAAAGGGCGAAGGCAGATCAAGCGGAGGAAGAAGCGAGGCGTTAGCGTTGAGAGTTGAGGAAAGTGGTTGAAGGGCACAGAGAAACGTATTTATGCGATCCAGTAGAAGTATTTCCCAAATCTATGGCATGGCACTGCTTAGGCCCTCTGCCCTCCCCGATGCACACCATATGACGACTAGATAACGCACTTCACTCGCTACAGTACATGCGGCAAGTGCGCTGACAGAGGCCCTCTGCGCCAGAAAGATTGTGGAGTGGATAGTGAGAAATATGCGCTGTCAGGAGGTGGGAAGTTCGCAGTGATGAATAACGCGCACAGGTTTACGGGTGGTCTATAGTGCGCAGACTCCAGCTCGGATCGATGGCAATACATGTGTGAAAGTGCGGGGCCAGAGACCAAGTAAGTAGAAAGGAGTGGCTTCGTGTTGACCAAGGTTCAATATGACAGTGTCACAGTCCGTGTACCGTCACCTTCAGAACCATCTCGTTTTCGTATTGGTATGTAAGTGTCCGATTTACGGCCCAAGGGAGGGGGATTCGGTAGAAGCGGGTGTTCAGCAAATGGGCGCTCATGTATGCAAGGAGAAAGCGCCCGCGCGACACGGACCGGCGGACCCGGGCGCCTGTCATCATTTCCCCGGACGCTACCTTCCTTCATCATCCCATACCCTTGCCCTTTGCACCCTTATCCTTCTTATTCTTCTGGACATCCTTTCCAGGCTTCAACGTCTGCGCTGGATGCTGCGATGTCGAAGCCACGGCAGAGGTCACGAGAGATTGTTGGCCAGCCACTTGAAGCGTTTCGGGCTGTCTCGGAGATAGAAATGCGGCTGGCTGACTCGCGATGCGGGAGCTCGCAGACTGTGCACCCGTGCCCCTGCTGGCAGTGGACAGCGACAGATCTAGATTACCAGGGTCTAATGTCGCGAAGCGGGCAACTGCTTCGCCTATTTTTGGGCGGGCCAAAGGGTTCTCCGCTGTCATCTGCAAAACTAGAGCCTCCATGAATCGCAGCTTCTCGAAGCCAGGACGCTACACAAGAGTCAGAACCGGCTAGCAGAGCTCAGAATATGATGATTGACAGTACCTTCATGAACCGCTCTCGAATCGCATTCCCGAGCAGGTAGACGTCCGTCGCGAAAGGATTGGAAGGCGTGTGATACAGCGCGCCCTGATGCTCGGGGACCGACTTATCGGCCGGGATGATCGGGAGCTCCCGCGACGCAGTACTGCCTGCCGGATAGCGCTTGGATATACCGAAGTCGATGAAGTAGTACTTCACATGCTTTCGCGTCCGGTTGTAGTATTCCGTGCGCGATATAGCCTTCACCGGCCCTTTCCAGTCGCGGCGCTTGGCCGGGTTTGAGGGATGAAAGGGTCTGATGTACAAAGGCGAGGCATCCATCATTATGTTCGGCGTGAAACAATCTCTGTGTATCCAGTCAGCAACTCAGCTTCGGATCATGGAGGTATGCAACCTATGTGCGACATTGTGTTCATGCATAAACTGCAACCCCTACTACCTTGTCAACGACGGTCAACCCACGGGGAGCAGAGACCACGCACCTCCAGTAGCTGTCGCACACATTCGACGACTTCCCCAACCGTCTCGAAGGGCGGATCGTCGAACTTCCTTAGCAATGGCATGACAATGATGGTGCGCGCAGAGTCATCCGGTGCATCGAAGAAGTCCCACACGGGCACGCAATGGTTGCGATCGTCTCTCAACGGTGTGAAAGATCTCGCAATGTTCAGCTCCTCAGGATGGGCGTGTTTGTCGATGATCTTCATGACCACAGGCGCATCGTCAGAGACACGTATCGCGTCCATGATGAGTTCGCCCCACTATTCGACATGTAAGCCACGAGCGATGGTGACTGAAGTGACGCCCACCATCAGAGGGAGACTGTCCTCGCGTCCGTAAGGATTCATGAGTCCGTACTTGATCCACCGCGGCAGCCAGTCCCACTTCTTCCAAGAGGGCTTCCAGCCCGGGCGGAAACGAGGGCGTAACTGGTAGCCCTTCTCGAGAAGCGCGGGCTGTCGCTCTCGCCATTTCAGCTCGTACGGGTAGAGTTTTGCTAGTTCATTGATACTGAAAGTATCAGCATCAGGGTCGTGCTTTGCTGATGCAGTCTTGGAGACCATGGAGCGTTGGCAGGTGGTATGGGGGCAGGAGACAGCGCGCTCTTGTTCAGTCCAAGCGCTCACCCTTGGTCTTCAATATAGACCGCTGCCGCGTGTGACCTGCGTTTCATGCAGGAGGAGCACCGGGGGCTTCAATCCTGCCGCATGAGATCCTGCCGCTCCGGACCTCACATTTATCGCGCTGAAACGGAGCCGTTAGCAGGCGCATGCACCTGCATTTCCAGATGAGCGGCTATCGGCGCCGGAAAGTCAGAGACAATAGCTACTCACAGCGCCATTTAATGAACATTCCTGATCCCACAACGATGATCCCCATGAGAGAATCTGCCTTTCTGCTGCAGTGCGAAGTTCATTATACTGTTCCCTATCAGATGATAGGCGCACCTCTCAACTGAACCTGGTCATAGGACACAGTTCACGAGAGAGGAAGAGTTGCCTCTCTCTCTGCTGAGCGATCGGCTGGCACATATCTAAAGCCAGGAAGGACCTCGACTGCTTCTGGTCTTCTGGTCTCCGATGGTCGGCGGCTGCGGTCTTGAGCTACATTCCCAAGAGACAGGTAGATGAGATAGCATGGCGTGAGCAGTGTCTGATGATAAAGAGACGGTCAATATGCTAAAAGATCCTCTCCTGTCAACGGGGCTCAATTAGTAAGTGAGAACATGACATGAGATTGGTGTAGCACAAGCAAACCTGCGAAACGCTCGCTGTAAATACATACTTCCATGCCAAGAAAGCTGATACGTACCGGCGTTCAAAGAAGGTAGGGTGAGACCATTGCCCCTATCTTGCCAGTAAGAGCAAGTACCAGCTCACAGTTTGCGCCCTCAACCGTGTCGAGGCATATACATCGACTCCAGACCAGATCATAGCACCGTAAGGATCGCTATCATCTAAGAACCCGCTTGTGCGCATGGGTCACATCATTCAAGAACGCAGCAATCCGTGACGAGTTAGAGCTCTGTATGCGGGAAGGTCTGGCATCCGACTCTTGTCGTCGCCCGGGATGCCACGACGTCGCTTTGTGCGCGATCAATGGCTCTGGGTGGCAAGCCATAGGACTACATTTTTGCACCTCTTCTAGAGACAAGAATCGAAAGCAGAGTTGCAGCAGACGCAATGATGACTGGTTGGCGGTAAGACGCAAGTTCGTGTCGGACTATGTCGGCGTTGTGCGCGTCTCGGACTTTCGGGCCGGTGAAGACCCGGCGCGGCGCTCGAACAGCTTCCTCCCTTTCCCCAGCCACCATGATAGCCGATACCGGCTTTCCTTGTTACCGCAACATGCGACAGACCAATTACTTGGGGCGTGCTATCCTCGGTGGGAGTATCTGGATAGCTTTCTCTCTATGATGTATGCTGGTGTGATTCGACATCCTGGGCGTGAGGTGAGGCCTTGAGGACTGAGTCAACCATGTTGCAGGACTGCAGGTTGTCTCTCTATGCGCTGTATCTTGCACCATGCTCTGACTTGTCAAGTACAGCTACGCTCAAAGCAATAGTATGTTCCGGAACTTGGCACTGCCGGCTTCTCAAATCTCTGCCTAGGGGTTGGTTTTACTCAGGGGACCCAGCTGAATCGTGTCGTCCCTTTTGACTCTAGTCAAGCCTTCGCCAACGAAGCTTATATTCCATCTTTCCTCTCAGATACTCTACTGGTGGTATTCCATGTGCTCCACTCATCTTGTATGCACCCTTCGCGAAATCGGAGTGTGCGTTGAAGTTCATACGGAGGGCCAGACACCGGCGGGAGTATACTCCTTCGTTATCCGACACAAGACTGTAAGCGCCCGAAACCAAATCCTTGACGGCTCCCTTATCCGTCCTATTGCATCTACGCCTTCCGCGACATGACGCCCTCCGTCACCTACAGAGCCTCGACACATTATCCGACACTATTGACCTACGCGAGACTTTCCGCGTCTATAAAGGTGCCACCGGTCGTCTCGACATTTCGATTCTCGCCAACACATCATACCCCATTCAACATACTCACACAATCCACATCAACATGGTCTCCAACACCAACGTCACGGATCCCGCTGGCATCGATCCTTCTACTATCGTCGGACTCGAACTCGCGAACGGTGACCTTCGCGTGGGCGAGCGTCTTAACGCCGGATCCTTCTCCACCGTCTTCCGTGGAGAATGTATCTCGGCGAACAGGACCTACGCACTCAAGTTTATGCGCAAAGTCGATCCTACCGCACGCCAATTCCAGTTCCAATGCATGGAGTTCGAGACGCATCTTCGCGCGCATGAACACCCTGGTATCATCACTCTCCACCGAGTGCTTGAGCATGGCGACCATGTCGTGCTCGTGCTAGACTATGTTGACGGTGGCGACTTGCTCGAAGCAATCACACAACAATACCATCGGTTTAGGGGCAATGAACATCAAGTCCGCTCCACTTTCGCGCAGATGCTACAGGCGGTCAAGCATACGCATGACGCCGGCGTCGTTCACCGTGACCTCAAGCTCGAGAACTTCTTGGTGTCCGAAGACCTATCCAAGGTGTATCTGGCGGACTTCGGCCTCGCAACGACGTCGCGTACGTATGAGCAGGTCGGCTCGTTGCCCTACGTCCCACCTGGTCAGTCCCCTCCGCCACTCCCACACATGAATCTCAACTTACGTCTCCTCGCAGAGTGCTTTGGCGAACACGTACGCTCCGTCTCTACAGCTTCTCCTAATTCCGCCGACGTCTGGGCGATGGGTTGCCTTCTCTACCAACTCCTCACAGGTGTCAGCCCCTGGAAAAGCGCATCGCTCGTGGACCAGAGCTATGTCAACTACCTGCAACACCGGCGCTCTATCTTCACTCGACACGCGTGCGACGTCAGTCCCGAGACGCAGTCGCTCATCGTCCGCGCGCTCGCGCCGCACCCTGTTGATCGGTCAGTCTTGCTCTTCCCTCTCATCTGCGCGTCATCGAAGCTGACTGGACTCCTTCAATCAGTATCAGCCTCGACAACTTCGTGACCGCTTTCAACGACTTGCCCTCGCTATACACGGGTAAGACCGTCCTGACCAGGCGCAAGCGCGCGCCTAATGCCCTCAAACTCCGGTGCGCTTCGTCCACGCTCTCATTCGCCCGGCCCGGGTCGGACGACTCGGATTCGACGTTGTCGAGCGCTCTTGAGACTCCCGTGATCACACACGCACTCCCGCTGCCGCCTCCCAAGACCGAATCGTCTTTGTCGCAACAGTTCCTCGCTATGCCTGGCTTATTCCGCCTAGTACAAGGGGACGAGCGGGCGGAGACATGAGTGCCAGTGCACCATGAGTTAGAATACCTATCAAACATATACCCTGCCCATTATAACTGCGCAATCAGCGATGTTGACATGTAAACATAGACCTTTGCTTGATCATATATGACCATGTACTCATCCTGCCCGTTCGTCGCGTGGTATTTGAAGTCTAGCATCTGAACATGTGCGATGGCACAAAGCATGGTATGCGGCAGATATCCGAGTGGTAGATGATACAGAGAGTAGCAGCACAACAACATGATTAATTCTTCAACAACTTCTTCAAGGACTATAAGGGGGATTTGTCAGCGTCGAAGTACAGGGGACAGACCAGGCAGACCTACCTCCTCCATCTCGTCGACGTCGTCAGACTTGATACAAGGAATTGGCCTATGCGTCTCAGCCTCGATCTCCTGCACCTGTCGCCACGTCTTATCGTTGTGCACGAAGTTGACGGCAATACCCTTGCGTCCGAAGCGGCCCGTACGACCTACGCACGTGCCAGTCAGGGATTGATCAAATCATTTTGAACAAGCATACGCACCGATACGATGGATATACGTCTCAACGTCCACCTTCGCGTCGCTCTTGTGCCTCGCATCGCTCCGGTCCAACATAAGCGGCAGATCATAGTTGACAACCATGTTGACCTGCGGAATATCGATTCCGCGGGCAATAACGTTTGTCGTAATGAGGACCTTGTCCTGTCCCGCCCTGAACCGGTCGATGATGTTGTCACGCTCATGCGCGTCTTTGGCGCCGTGCAACGACGCGACATGATGCCCGTCCGCGATCATCCTCCTCGCGATCTCGTCGGCCGTGTTGCGGGACATGCAGAAGATGATGGATTGGCCGATGGTGAGGCACTTGTAGAGCGATACCAAAACGTCGTACTTCTTGTCTTCGGTTTTGCAGTCCATGTAGAGTTGGCGAATCGAGTCGACAGAAACCTCATTACGTTTGAGCTGAATCAAGTTGGCGTTCGGGGCGAAGTTTTGGGCAAAGCGATGGACGTGTTCGGGGAATGTCGCAGAGAAGAGAACGTATTGAACGTCCTTGTTGCCCTTCAGTCCGCTGCGAGCTATCGTAAGCCTAGATCAAGCATGCTCTGCCGACGATGACGCACTTCTTCAGACGCGTAGTCTGGTCACCGAGTCCACCCTGATCCAACATCTGGTCCGCCTCGTCCAAAACAAACACCTTCACGTGCTTCGTGTCGATGACCCTTCTCCTCACAAGATCGTTCATCGTTCCAGGAGTGCCCACGATGATCTGTGCAGTGACATTCGTGGCGTCCTTGGGCAAAAACTCCTTGATCGCAAACTCGGTCTGCACGGGCGTGAACTTGCCCATGGCCGTCACGACCGTCATGATTTGACGCGCAAGTTCGCGAGAGGGTGCAAGGCATAGTGCTTGGGGCTTTTGGAGTGAGAAGTCGACGCGGGAGAGCATGGTCAGGACGAAGGCGGCAGTCTTGCCTGTCCCAGACTGGGATTGGCCGATGAAGTTCTGAGGCCTGCCACCAACAAGTGAGTATAAAGATCATGAGACATGAGATATTTTACGCACGGGTCCTTCAACAATAATGGCAACGCACGTTCCTGGATCTTGGATGGTTTCGTGAACTTCATGTCGTAGATACCCTTGAGCAGATCCTCGTGTCTAGTATACGTTTGTCGTCTTATTATCATGCAACATTATGAGTGACGTACAGACCAAGCTCCTCAAATGTCTTCACCGAGAAGAGCGGGGAGTTGGGGTCTTGTTGCTGGTCCGCGAGCGTGACCTGCACAAAGTTGAAGATGCGTCATTACATGTGGTATCACTTGCAAACGAACCAAGACATCGTAATCAGACTTGATAAGATCCGTCACAGACGGCTCGGCTACGATATGTTAGGTCAAAGTCTAGAGTGATCAATAACATTCCACGCACGATCTTTCCCCTTGGTCTCATCTGGCTTCGGCTCATCCTTCGCGTCCTTCGCTTCAGCATGCGTTAATGACATGGAAATTTTCAAGCCTAGCGTCACGTACAAGCGTCTGGTGCTGCAGGGGTGTAGAAACCGTCAGCGTCCTTCTCCATAGGCATAATGATCGCCGCGCAGGTGGTAGTCGGTGGTTCGGTGGTAACTCGCAGACAAGGGCAGCCGCGCCGCGTTGGGCCATCGCGGTCCCGTGAGTTGACTCAGTCAACTCACATGCGATCAGGTACGGCTTTCCCACGGGTGCCAGGTCGCCTCGAGCTGAACCGTCGTCACGCACGGGTGCTGAGCGACGGGTCTGCTGCGCGATGACCAGCGTAGGCCTACCCGCTACCCAGCAGCCCTACAAGCGTTGTTTGCATTGTGCGGCTATCTGTAGTACGTCTGGGGAGGCCCTCCACCCCAGGTGTACCCAGAGATACGACTGGCGGTGCAGACCCGGGGTACCCGTGGAAAATGCATATCCTCCTCACGGGCACGGGTATGGAGGTCGCACGGATGGCGGATACTGTCGACGGCACCCGCAACGAGGCCCACACCCATGGTGTACACGTGCACTAAGTTGACTCGAAGCCTTGCCGGCGAATCTTGTCCGATAACAGCGGCAACCTGCTCCTCATAGTGCTCGAGAGTCAACTTGGTAGGGTTACATGTAAAGATTGTTCAGCATCGAGACTCTCAAAATCACATTCGCTTCATCTGAATCCTACAATTAATAGAGGGCCATGCGTGCACGAACAGGTACCGACTCTTGACTCGAGGCTGCCATCGGCATCGCAAGCTTCTCGGCACCACCAACCACCGAAGTTCCATAATACGTGAGTTTGGCTCCCGCTTTTGCGTGTTTCATCATACATTCAACTTCCCGTTCGCCTTTACTCTCGCTTTCGCCTTCTTCCTGCTCTACTCGCCTGTCCCTGTGGAGTAAGAGTTTGCTTATCCGCTTGCATCCTTCGTCTACGCTGCTTGCGTTCTTTGACGTCGTGGTTGCCTTGTAACGCCTTGCTTCCGGGGGCGCTTGATGCGCTAACATGACACTTAACTGCTTGCCGCGATGTCGTAGCGAACATAGCTGGCGGTGGCACCGACGATGAGACTAGGCTCGAGGTCTGCGCCGGGACTGGAGCACGTCGCTTGACTCTCCGAGTCGAAACAAGCGGAGAATCCAACTCTGCCTTTTCCAAAGTCAGACGTGAAAAGAGCACAGCCACTTCTCCGATCCTCGGGCGAGCTCGAGGATCATCTGTAGTCATGAGCGAGACAAGATCCTCGAGAAACGATAGCTTTCCTGATGCCTAATTCTGCGGTGAATACGTTTCTTAGCATGAGGCACACGATTCCATGCAGACTTACCCTTAGAAAGCGCTCGCGAATCGTATTGCCTAGCAAGTAGACGTCGGTAGCGAAAAGATCGGAGGGGGTGTTATTCCGTGCGTCTTGGTGCTCGAGGACGAATCCATCTCCTGGTACGGTCGGGAGCTCGCGCAGATTTCCACAAATGGGATCGTGACCCTCGGAATGCCTGGAGATGCCCATGTCGACGAAGAAGTATTTCACATGCTTTCCTGTTCGCATGAAAGTTTCCGTGCGCGATATATGCTTTGCGAGTCCTCTCCAGTCGCCCGAGCGTTCCGGGTTAGCAGGGTGGAATGGCCGCATGCACATCCACGAGGCATCCATCATGATGTCAGGCCAGAAACAATCTCTGTAGTCACGTTCAGAAGGTCAATTCCAGATGGCAATTTAGAGACGTTCAAACCTGTGAGCGATATTGTGCTCGTGCATAAATTGTAATCCCTGTTAAACTGATTGAGTGTACCATAGAGCGTTACAGGCAAGTAGTACATGCCTCAAGTAGTTGCCGAATGCACTCCACCACTTCCCACACTGTTTCAAAGGGCGGATCATCAGCCCTCCTCAGAAGAGGCAGCACCGTGATGGTCAACGTGGGGTCCACAGGCACATCGAAGGAGTCCAGTATGGGTACGTTATAATTCCGCGAGTCCTTGATTTCCGATAAGAATAACAAGATTTTGAGTTCGTTCGGATGTGCGTCTTTCTTGACAATCTTCATGACCACAAGCGCGCCGTCATCTCGTCGCCGAGCAGCGGTAATAGCACCACCAACTTGAAACTACTCGTGCTTGTTAGTTCTCGCCCGGTAGCACTGGCGAATCACGCACGGCGAGTGGGATGGCGTCTAAGCGCTCATGGGGATTTACGGGTCCGTATTTGGTACAACGAGACAGCCACTGCCACTCGCCAACGGATGGCTTGCGACCGGGACCATGGCACGTACACGTCTGGCCGTGTCCAACGTTCCTTGTGGTCGTTGACTCTCCATTTCCTCGCTCGACGCCGTCTGGCCAAACAGCTTCTCCGGACTACGATAGTCATGAATCGACGATTGACAACGAGAAACCCTCGACGTACTGCAATAGGAACGACATTGAGGTTCGCGGCCAGTTCTTGCTCTTCGCTAAAGCGGACATATGTTTCTTACAGCTATCGCGAGATGGCATACGGGGAAGCTAGACGTACGCGACACCTCCGTTACGTGCCAGATTCGAGCCTACGCCACCCAAACCGCTCGTTTGCACAAGACTGTGCGTTGATGAGCACGGCTCTGTAGGCGTCAGTCGGGACATCTCTCTCGTTCGTGATCTATCCTCGACGGTGCATCGCGTACGGACGTGACACCCCTCAGTTGAATTGCGGGTACTGGTCGCAGAGTCGTCCCTCGCACTATTCCTGGCAGTATCATTGAACGCATCCCACGAGATAATCGCCGGACTTGACCACGACTGCCGACGTGTGATGCTATCCAAATAGGAATTTACGTCAGACATGAAGGTTTGCAGTGATGGGCCTTCATGATCGTCAGCAAGATCTGTCGTAAAGGGTGAGGTCGATGGCAGCATACGCAGGGCATCGGGGACATCGTCGAGCTGTAGTACAGATCGAGAGATTGAGGGCTACGATTGCATAGATCAGTTCGAGGCTTCAAAAATCTCCTGCGGTGACGAACCTCTCTCATGAGAGCATTAACGTTCATGCGTCCTGCAGACACAGCGGGCTGTGGATTCGGCAAGCTTCAAAAGAATCATGATCAACGCCGAAGGTATTCAGAGAAGCTCAGTAGTCACTTTGCAGTTGAAAGTCCGCCATACTAAACCCGTGAAGAAGACACGTCAATGTGCAATACGATGGTGGCTGAACGACAGCACATACACCGATCCTTGGGGGGCCCTGTAGCAGTCGATGATGCACATCTATGACCATCTCCATGTTGATTGACATAATCTCTAGCTTTCAACTCGTTAAAAGCGCGTAAGATCAGGGCATGTGACATCAGCCTCACATTGAACACATGGACCGCATCGTACAGCCCGACGCGACTGTCCTCCAAAGCACTCAAGAGTGCCGTGCGATTGAGCACTTCTCGCGCACGACCTTTAAACGATCTCGATGTGAGGTTGAAGGCCGTCAAGGTGGCGAGAGTGGCAGAGATTGAGCTGAAGATCGTCAATAGTCTGACATGTCTGAGTGTTCCAGACTCACCTCTCGAAGCCCTTCAAAGCGCTTGCCATTTTGAGCGACAATTCAGACCCTTCCGGGCCGGTATTCTTGTAGTAATCATGCGTTTTCTCAACGACGCTTTTGAGCTTCTGCGCGAGGTCCAACACCAACCGGTGTTTTGAGCGCGCCGAGCTGATCTCCTAATGACCACTTGAGGACATATGCAGTGATTCTGATATTGACCCGCACCGAATGAATTTTGAATACTTCAGAGACTATCGCTGAGATGACGCCAAGGTAGGGCACGTTCTCCGTAACAGCTGCAGCTACACCGACACCTTCGACAACTGTCCTTAGGGCACCCTCGCCGTCTCTGATAAGATTATCGCGCCGCCGTGCTGCAAGGTTCGAACATTAGTGTCTTAATGCTTGAGATTGTATGTGTATCACACACAGTGGGAGGGGGGTGGAGACGCCATTGAACTGCAGCGATCAACTTGCGATATGTGTACGTTCTATGCAAGAGTCCAGTCTCTCGAGAAAGGGCTCCGCTGAAAGCAAGCGACCGCGAGTGTCAATGGGACGATGTTGAGAGGCAAGGGCATGCTGTTGCCTCACCAAATCTGGCAGAAGCTCGCAAACGTGGCCTCATGAGCGCATGTCAGCCACATGCCGCCATGAGTTGGCAGCCGGACGGCCAGCTTCTCTAATTCCGCGGTGCGGAGTCTTGGCCTATGAACACAATGTGATGATCGTTGAATACAACAATGATACGCAATCACCCGCTCGTGCCTTACAAAGTGCGATATTCAGCTCCAGCTGAGGGAGGCAAGGAGTATATATCGTAAAGTCAAGCTGGAGCGCTTGAGCGGCGAACGTCCTGAACAAGGTGCCAGATGCATGAACGCGGATATGTAAGGTATGCAAGTTGAGTGGAAGGCGAGTATAGCATCCGTGCGGCGATTGTCGTCCACCTCTAAGGTCGTGGTCGCTGTGAGAAGCAAGCTTGCGGATGTGGCGCTTGTTTCGGCATTGCGAGCGCGTGCGAAACGTCGGGCCGACGATCAACTTTTTTGAAGTGCACGCTTGCGGAAGTGAGGTTGTCCTCTCCCATTTACTCTCATCGAGCCGTGTAGTGCGATCTTTCCACCCACTCTAGTGGCCTTGGCACAAGCACTGGTGCTGGCTAACCTATTGCAATAATGAGCAGTTTAATATCCTGCGTCGCGTGGTACGCCCGCGACACTCTCAGCCTTCCATCTAGGCTAAACATATGGCCAGGGTGAAACGTGGCGTCTCTGCCCAACATCCAAACAAATACGTACTGGACGACAAAGAGCTCGAGCGCGTGGCAGAGCTCGCACATATTGAACTCGAAGATGCGCGTACGGAGCTCATGCGGGCGCACGCGGCCGCGCAGTCTATGGGTCAGGAGCCGGAGACGGATAATGTGGAGGAAGGGGATGAGGACAGTGAGAGTGGATGGGTAGAGTGAGTGGCGCGTGCGGAATGGAATATCGTGGAGGATGTTGATTGGCAGGTAGCGAGGACGACGACGTGCCAATGGACGAGGACGGCGCGGCTCCACAAAAGGGCAAGAAATCCAAGGGCGATCTTTCCGAGTATAACTTGGACCACTACGATGAGGAAGAGGATGCCGCAGGTATGTGACTACATGAGACTACCGCTCCTATGGCTAACTTCGAATAGGCCAGTTGGGACCGTTCAGTAGTCGAAAAGGACTAACATTCTACCGTGATAACAATGAGGATCCCTACATCACGTTGAAAGAGGTGCGCATACTCTCACTTCTTATATCTACCCATCTGAGCTCCTTGGTCAGGATGAAGAGGATGACGAGCGTGAAGATCTTGAAGTCCTGCCCTCCGACAACATGCTCGCCACAGCGAAAACTGAAGACGACGTCTCGCAACTGGAAGTCTACGTCTACGACGACTCTTCAGAAAACCTCTACGTCCACCATGACTTGATGCTCCCCAACTTCCCCCTTTGCCTCGAATGGCTCGACTTCCCTCCACTCACCGCTTCTTCTTCATCTACTGCACCTCCCTCCGACGCAATGGACGAAGATGCGCCTGCGCCTCGGCAATTTGGCAACTACATCGCCGTCGGCACGATGGACCCTGAGATTGAGATCTGGTCTTTGGACGTCGTAGAAGCGATTTACCCCGACGCTGTTCTTGGTCGACCGGACAAAACTGCCGCACACGTTCCTGTACCCGCCGGCACAGGCAAGAAGAAAAAGAAGAAAGCGAAGCACCGGGCAGTCGAAGCGGCGCACCACGTCGACGCGGTTCTCGGTCTATCGTGGAATAAGACCGCGAGACAGTTGTTGGCGAGTGCCAGTGCGGATCGGACTGTCAAGTTGTGGGACTTGACGAGGGCCGGAGAAGCGATCCGGAGTTACGACAGCCATAAGGACAAGGTGCAAGCAGTGCAGTGGAACGGTCCACAAGATCCTACGACACTCTTGACGGGCTCCTATGATCGGACTGTACGCGTCTTTGACTCAAGGACGGCTGAGGCACAGAAGGGAGCTACACTTGGTGCAGATGTCGAAGCTGTGAGGTGGGATCCGCATGATATATACGGCTTCTACGTGCGTATGATTCTCGTCACAGGCATCCTAGATGTGGTACACTAACGCCGGCGCCGTAGGTCT
Source organism: Peniophora sp. CBMAI 1063 (assembly GCA_900536885.1). Classification (NCBI taxonomy): domain Eukaryota; kingdom Fungi; phylum Basidiomycota; class Agaricomycetes; order Russulales; family Peniophoraceae; genus Peniophora; species Peniophora sp. CBMAI 1063. The sequence goes on along the minus strand of UWZB01000824.1, from coordinate 82,337 downwards.
CCTTGGAAAACGGCATCGTCCTCAACTTCGACACCCGCACCCTCGCGAACGACCTTTCGATCACCCAACCACCCCGCTTCACACTCGCCGCACATGATGGCGCTGCCTCAGCATTGGACGTCAACCCGCACATACCCGGGTGCATCGTGACGGGCGGTACGGACAAGATGGTCAAGGTCTGGAACGTCGCTGGTCTCGACAACGGCGGAAAGCGCGAAGTTAGCCTTGTCACCAGCCGGGATCTCGGCGTGGTAGGTCGCCCTCTCGATTCTAGTGAATGTATATGATGCTCATCATCCTCGCAATGCACAGGGAAAGGTCTTCTCAGCGTCTTTCTCGCCCGACGACCCGCTTACACTCGCAGCCGCCGGCTCAAAAGCGCGCCTGCAAATCTGGGACGTCGGCGCCAATGCCGGCGCGCGCAAAGCGTTTGCGCCGAAACTCTCGGCCTTGGGACGGGCGTTGAGGGAGCGAAGCGGCGCGGGTGTTGTTGGTGTTGTTGATGATGCCGAGAGTAGTGATGGCGAGGGCGGGGATGACGAGTAGATAGTTCGTGTACTCTTCGTGCTTCGGATGTTGTATCTGTATCTGTATTGCTGCAGAGGATACGATTGGTGTTTGTATCCATGACATGAACCCAACGAGACGTCAGTTCGGTGCACGGTAAAGTGTCATGGGCTACAGGATCTCCAACAGTCAAATCTACCCTATTTCTTCTTCTTCCCTCCGTCCGCCTTCGCATCCTTTCCATCTGCAGTGCCACTTCTCGCCTCCCTGATAACACCTCCGATCTCCAAGACGCCCTCCCTGAAGAACACTGCGTTATACTCCAACAACCCCCTCCTCTTCTCCAACACATTTGTCGGCAACAGCGCAAGCAGTGCCAGCGAAGGTCCAGCGGCATGATACGTGAGCGTCGTGCCGCCCGCAAGGCTCATTGCCGCGCTAGGACTGAACGGAGGTGGAGAAGGCGTACTAGGTGTACTGGCGGCCGGCGTGCGGGAAGAGATGGCTGATGCGAGGGAAGGCGTTGAAGCCGCCAGATTGCTTACTGCCGGGAGGAGAGCGGCGGAAGGTGATGCAGGGCTTCGTGTTGCTGGTGTACGCGCCGGTGTGGTCGTCGCTGTTCCTGCGGGGCTTGTGGCGCTTAGTGCGGGCGTAAGCGCGGGCGGAGGTGTATCCGGTCGAAGACGTAGGGGTGTAGCCGTCAACGATCTGCAGAAAATAGACAGAAAAGTTCAGCTTCCGTCTTTTCGAGCAATCGGCGTAAGACACGAACGTGTATAGAGGGGCGAGTTTATGCAGCGTCCTGATGTAGTCCAAGCAGAGCGCCAAAGTGCCCGCATCCACAGGGCTCGCGTCCGTCGCAACATAAAGCCTTGAGTTCACATCGAACAAGAATGCCTTACTAGCCTGGGCGTTTGCGCAGAAAGAGTTGCATAGTTCTTCAACGAAGCCAAGTGTCACTGTGCCGATAAGCTTGTGGACCAGCGTGGAGAAGGAAGAGTGTAAGGTGTGGTCGTAGATTGAGGTCTGCTTGCATGTGACGAATGTTTCGGGCAAGGAGATGTCGAAAAGGTCGTCTTCAATCCGGGCATTGATTTGTTGAAAGTTCTCTATAGACAAATATTAGTTGAGTGCAGGGTGCATGGGTGCAAATGAATAAAGATGTGAAAGGGGTAGGATGCCGCTCGGCACTGGGGCGCTATAGACGCAAGAGAGCGGCGTAGATCGGTCTGTGCCCTAGTGGCAGAAGCGTTGTGGCGCTTCCTTCAGAGGAAGAAAGGTCACACTCAGCAGGGCGTTGCTTCTTAGTTGTTATGAGAGCCATACAGATGCAGGGTCACTCGTTCAGTAGAGGGCCCAGAAGCAGATAGGAGGCGTCCAGCGCCAATCCACGGCGGCCTCCATGGGCGTAATATGGGCCCGGTGAGAGCAGGGTCCACAGCCGGGAGAAGTGCTCACCAAATCGATAGTCCTCCGAATACGAGTCGGTCTTGTGCACGAAGACCTCGAAGATGATGCTCTCCGCCGCAGCCGTGTACGCCGCCTGCGCAAACCGGACGAGCTGCTCGATGGATTTCTGGTATTGTTGATCCTGTCGAAGAAGATTATGAAACGTCAGCGCACGGTCGAGGTACGCAGCACGCGGAACCACGCACGGTCATGTCGATCACGTAGATGACGGCGTCAAAGTCGCTGAGCGGAGCGGACAGCGTATCCGGCGTAGTGTTGCCAGGACAGTCCCATATTTCCAGCGGAATTATTGTACTGTATCATTCAATTCAGTAAAGATAGCGCGAGTGGAAACAGGGTGGACGGCGAACTCGTAGATGTGCTTCTCGATTCGAGTGGTGGGCTCGAGGTAGAAGGTCTCCTTTGGAACGGCATCGTCGAACAGGACACGGTGGATGGAAGTTTTTCCGCTCCTGGGAGTACATTCCTCTTCGGTATTGTGACATAGATAGCTATAGTTTTGTGCACCTTCGCTGGCCGAGCAGGAGGATCTTGGACCGCTGTATGTTCGAGTCGTCCAATGTCATGACGGTCGTCGTCGCGCGTCGCCGCGGGGTATGACGTCCTTGATGTTCGACTTGAACTATCACGTTTCCCGCACATCTGTCAGAAGAACCGCCGGCCTTCCGCGGGGCCGCTGTGGCGCCCACGGTGTCGTGAACTGTGTATTTGGTGTGATGGCGCGTAGAAGCTTGCGCCAAGGAAGGCCTGGAGGCTTTGGGCACGAGCTCGCGCCGGGCCATCCGACGAACGTGCATGAGCGCAAGCTGATTATTCGTCGCCGCAGAGACCAGTGAAAGCAATTGCGTCGGCGCGCGGTGCAAACAGCTCAAGCCACCTCTATCTCTTCGACCGCCACCTCCTCTTCCTCCTCCTCCTCGCGGTACCCGACACAGCTCGCAGTCCGAATGAAGTTCGGGCGCAAGATCAATGTGCGTATTCGGCTCCCGCCCGCGCGCGACATCCGGGTTGTCCCTTGCTCACCATGCCGCCCTCGGCCGAAAACAGCAAGACCTCTACTCCGAATGGCGCCCCTTCTATATTGACTACACAAAGCTCAAACACGAACTGAAGGTATGTTCACATCCCTACTATGGTCTCTGACAAGCTCTACATGGCGTCTGCATGCATGCACAAGTGGTCGCGTGCCGCTTCTCGCACAGCGCTCCCGGGCGGCGAGCGTCTATTAGAATGCCTCACGCCATATTCTACCACGCTAGCCATGAGTGACATGGGCGCCGGTGTACACTTGTTGTAACCGTTTCTCCGGCTATTCGAGCCTCGTCGATCATCTATATTTGCGGCTTGCATCGTGTTCGAGTTGCGCGTCCGATTAGAAGTTCTGATAATAGCATCCGTTTTGCAGGCACGCACCACCTCTCGCAACTGGGATGACCAGGACGAAGAGGACTTTACCAGGCTGCTTGAGCTCGAGCTCGACAAGGTCAACGACTTTCAACGGAGTAAGGTGCGCGGAGTATCTTCACCGCCGGTGTACACACGCTAATGACTACTTGTGGCGCCAAAAGACCGCCGAGCTTGCGACCCGCATCAGGAACACCGAGAAGGCTGTCAAGCGTCTAGTTGCCGACGAGCAAGCCCACCTTCGCCACAGTCATAGTCAAGATCCTTCGGGCGATCCAGAACAGCAATTTGTCGAGGATAATCACCCGGACGCCGGTTCAGACGACGAGGATGAGTCAGACGATGAGGGCCACGGCGCGCTCTCGTCTGAAGACGACGCTAGCGTTGACCGCGACGAGCAGTTCGTCGTGCTGGAGGAAGAAGTAGCCGAACTGGTAGCGGACGTCCATGACCTCGCGCTCTTCTCGAAGCTCAACTTCACGGGTTTCATGAAGATCTTGAAGGTATGTTCACTCTTCGAATGATATACCGCACTCTTGGGTCTGACTTGCGCTTGGCAGAAACACGACAAGAAGACTGGGCGGAAGTTGAAGCTTACGTTCAATCAGCGATACCTCGAGCGCAGACCATTCCATAAGTACAATTGGGATGCGCTCATCATCAAACTCAGCCGGTCCTACGATCTCGTGCGCACGCGTGGGCATCCAGTTGCCGGCGACTCCTCTGCGGGCGGCTCCCAAAGCGCGTTTGTGCGACAGACCACCAAGTACTGGGTACACCCGGACAACCTTGTACAGCTCAAGCTTGCTATTCTGCGCCACCTACCCGTACTCGTATTCGACGCGAACAAAGAGTTTGAGGAGAAGGATGCAGCCATCACCTCTATCTACTTCGACAACGAGGACCTCGAGCTATACCTTGGACGGTTGGAGAAGACCGAGGGCGCGCAGGCTGTCCGCTTACGTTGGTACGGCGACGTTGACAATCGCCAGATATTCGTCGAGCGCAAAACACATCGCGAAGACTGGACAGGCGAGAAGAGCGTCAAAGCCCGTTTCCCTATCGCCGAGGACAAGGTTAACGCATTCCTCCGCGGCGAGTACGATATGGAGCCCGAGTTTCGCGCGCTGGTGGATAAGGGCAAGAAAACGGTTCAGGAAGTCGAGAACATGATCCAGCTCGCGAACGAAGTCCAGTATGCTATCATTACCAAGCAACTCCAGCCCGTTATGCGCACTTTCTACAACCGCACAGCATTCCAGCTACCTGGTGACGCTCGAGTGCGCATCTCCTTGGATACGGAGCTCACGATGGTTCGCGAGGATAATTGGGATGGCCGCCAGCGCTCAGGCGAGAACTGGAGAAGGACGGACATCGGTATCGACCATCCGTTCGTCCAACTACCGCCAGAAGACAAGGAACTCTTCCCGTACGTCCATGTCGGATGCTCATTGTCCGCCAATTCTCATCCTCTTCCCTGCAGATACGGAGTTCTCGAGGTCAAGTTGCAAACGCAGTTCGGGCAGGAGCCTCCGCGCTGGGTCCTTGACCTTGTCAACTCGCATCTTGTCGAAGCGGTGCCTAAGTTCTCGAAGTTCATCCATGGCTGTGCGACATTGCTACCCCACCGTGTCGACTTGATACCTTTCTGGCTACCTCAAAGTACGCTATCCGCCCATTATCATTTTTGACCCCGCTAACATCCTCGCAGTGGATGTTGACATTCTCAAACCCGACACCGGTTTGATGCGCCTGGACCGCCCGAAGCACGACGCCTCTGCCCGTTCCTCTCGCATCGGTTCCGGTGCACACACACCCGCGTCTGGCTCTGACGCCCATACACCCGATGAACCAGGCTACACCGAACCGCTATCTGAAGATGAGGACGAGAGCGAGGAAGCCGCCCTGCTTCCGGCGCGCGACCAAGGCCTTGTCGCACGCCTCTCAGATACTGACGCCGCCGAGGCAGCTGCATTCCGGGAAAAGATGCTGGCTGCGAGCAGTCGTAGCAGCAGCGTACGTGGCACGCGCAGGGACAAGAGCCAATCCCAGCACGTCCGTCTCGCCATCCCCGAGGGCCAGGTGCAGGACAGCGACGTACCCGACGCGGCACATGTGAACGGCAACGGCAATGGCGTTGCGCACGCCACCGCGTCGCGGCCTGCCAATGGAACGCTTGGCCGGCGCGCCCTGGCCATTGACCCGCTCGCACCTGCTTCCATCTTTGATGCTGCGTTCAAGAGGCGCTTGAGCGGCAAACCTAATGGCGGGTCTGAAACGGATTCCCATGAGCATGATGAGGAGACGCGGCCAAATGACGACGATAGTGATGCGGATGAGAGCGAGGCTGTTCGTGCGCTTGAGGGTGCACCGCGCGGGGATGACGAGCGGATACTCGTCAGGGACTGGAGGGCGCCGGCCGGGAAGCGGATCGCGGTCCCTATACGCATTGAGCCGAAGGTCTACTTTGCAACTGAGCGGACATTCCTGGTACGTGCTTCTACGTGTTCAACTCTGAGAGCAATGGGAGCTGACAGATGCTTGACAGAAATGGCTACACTTCTCAATCTACGTCGGAACAGTCGCCACAACGTTGCTCAACTTCGTACCGGCAGATGATACCCGCGGGCTCGTCAGCGCTGCCTTCTTCACGCTAGCCGCACTCGCGAGCATCGCGTACAGTGCGGGCGTATTCGTGTACCGCGCACGTCGCATTCGCATGCGCGCCGCGAGCGGGATGTACTACGACAAGTGGGGCCCGACGGTGCTGTGCGCAATCCTGCTGCTCGCGCTCGTTGTCAATGTTGTGTTCAGAATAACGGAGGTTGCTGGAGGAGGAGATGACTAACGCCGGCTTTGATGATCCTCAGTTCGAATAGCTTGAACTTGAAGGAAAACGCGTGGGGTTGCTCCGCGGACTCTTGAATGGACTTGATCTACCTACATCTGTCGACCCTTTGTTCATATTCCTTCTACACCCTAATTTCATCAGACATAGTGCGTGCCCCTTTCGGGTATGATTTGTTGCGCGTAAACGCACATAGTCGCCGGCGTCCATCCAACTCATGTGATCGCGTTTCCGTTTCGATACCCCCAGAAATTCACTGCGTTCTCCTAGTTCCCTGCAAGCTCGCCGTGATCGATGAGATTCCTTTGTATCAACCGGTGGCTCTGTCTTACGAAGTTCACCGGCGAGTGAAGAGCCCGTTTCGAGCGATGGCACGGCCGACACGCACGTGGGCTGTATATCAACAGCCGCACACACCCACCGCGTCTTGGTTCTCTACCACCATCTCGCTTCCGCTCATCGTCTAAAGGCTCCTCTTGGATTCGTCACCTGACTACGGCTTTCAAGCAAACAAGGACAAACCATGACTGGTGTATAAAGGCTAGTGGGGGTTCAATGGAACGATAAACGCCCTTTCTACCCAACCGTCGTGGTACCCTACTCGTCGAGAACCTCCACCTCTCGCTGACGTTTATCTTGATCGCCACAATCCACGATGAGCCACAACCCCTCTGAGGTGAGCCATACCCTCTGCACGCTATGGCGAACGATGAGCACTGACTTTCGGACGTTATAGGATGTAGAGATGGGCGACGGCGAGCAGCAGGCGCCATCCATTGCTCAGGGTGTTCCAGAATCTGCTTCTGACGCGGATGCAATGATGGATGATAATCCGGACTCTCATGGACCCGTGGCGTCGGGGTCTGGTGCTGCAGCCGTGGGGGCGCGCGCCGGCACCATCCATGCCATTCACGCGGAGGATGATGAGGACGACGACGACGACTACATTCCCGATGCGCCTGTCAAGGACGACGAGGGCTCGAGCTCGGAAGATGATGACGAAAATGAGGATGAGCACGACGATGATGCACTGGCTAGTGGCGATGAGGAGATAACGGCGCAGGTGAAGCACAAGCGTGTCAACTACAAGGGAATGTGAATGCGCGCGGGCATGCTGTTTATCTCGTGTATGCCTTACCCTGGCTTCTCACATTATCCTGTCTGAATTATATGCTTCTTATTTGAGTCAACAGTGTGCACAAAACATGAAAGCAATCATGATAGCATTGAGGCCATCGTCTCAGTCGCCCTACTCGACACGCTGATTACTCCCTCAAATCTCTAACTCGGCCAAGTTATCGCGCAGGTAACCCTCTGTCTCTTTCCAACACTTCTCCGCCTCGCCCGTGTGCATCTGGAAATCCCACATATGTGACACTTCCTTGCCCCACTTCTCTTGCCATGCCTTATCCGAAGGCTCGAATGGCAACGGGCCCTCGTTGAACTCGAACAGCCTGCCGGCGTAATGTGTCTGGCGGACAACATCCATGGTGAAAGAGAGACGAGACTTGTTGTATGCTGAGGTTCAAGATCTTAGCAGCGACAACTAGGCGCTGACCTCTGAACGCACCTTGTAGAGCTTGGGGTATCGTCGAGCGCGATACAGACGGCTGCGTCAACAAGCGCGCAAGGATGTACGCGGACTCGATGGCCTGCCCGGCACCAGCGCCGACATTAGTCTCCATCGCATGCATCTAGCCTTTGTGAGTAACTGCCACACGCCTTATACCACAGCTCATACCGCATCACCCAGGATCGCTACTCTTCCAGCTGCGCAGCGTGGCAGATCTAGCACTACGTGTAGCGCCCAAGCTTGGCATTCTTCGACACACTGATTGCGCTTGTTAGCACAGGCCAAGATAGTCGTGTCTCCAGCATTTGCGCACCTCCAAATATCTTTCTACTTCGGGCTCCCAGCCTGCGAAAGCTGCACGCATCTCCTCCACTGGGGCGTCGCGCACCCATCTACCTTCAAACTTGCCATAGTTTGCGCTGGTGACCAACGCCACCGTGTTGACGCATTCGCCACGAGAGACGGGATAGGAGACGATGTGTCTACCTTTACCACAATGCTACAAGCGATGGTGAAGTCAGCATAGGCTAAGCGCGTACATGGAACCGGGCTTACCATCTGCGGCTCGGCCTGCATTGGATGATCCCCCATACCCTTGGCTACCAGCGCTTCTCGTGTCACCAAGGCTCGGTACGCGGTGACGCCCGACCACTTCGGCTCAACGCGTTCTTCGTCAGTGAGCATGTTAGCGCGCACCACGGACCGGATGCCGTCCGCGCCGATCACGACATCGGCTGTCGCTGTCGTTCCATCTGCGAATGACAGCGTGACCAGCCCGTCCTCCTCATTCTGGGATAGAGAATATAGGCGCTTGCACGGATGGAAGTTGCAGAGCGGTGCCGAGGGCAGCTCCTTCTCGATGGCGTGAATGAACGTGGAGCGATGCACCAATAATGGGTTCGCTGAAGCGGATGTTTAGTATCCTTACTCGTAGTGTGAGCTGATTTCTTACAAGCCGAGTGCATCTGATACATTGGATAGCCTTCCGGTTCGTCAGACTTCCTGTACAAGAAGCCTACGGTGATATTGAACGTAATGCATACATATAGCAAGACGGCAGCTTACCTTTGCCCACTTTACCCTCTTCAATCTCGGCATTCAGCTCTCCCTGAAGGTGTTGCATGAGTCCAAGCTCCGTGAGAGGCGGCCGTGTCCGTGGCCAGACGCTGAGTCCAGCGCCGACGGTGCCGATCTCCGGCTGAGACTCATAGAGATCGACAATGACAGGACACTGGGGGTCGCTGAATTTTGAGAGAGCTACTGCGAGGGTTAGGCCACCAGGGCCTGCACCGCTAGCAAGGCGTCAGGCGTTGTACATGGCGAGTGCAGCGAGAAGACCGTACACAATGGCAACGTGGAACTTGGTCCTCGCGGATGAGCTAACCTGTGGCGACATGGGTAAATGCGGGTAGAATGAAGGTTGAGAGCGCTACAGCTTCGTCTGCACGACCGCTTTATGTCTCCACTGTCGCAGTCGGGCGATGTATTCCGAGGGTCGACCTTCATCCCTTGAAAGGGATTGTTGTATCAACGGAACGAATAGTCACCCGCAGTGCCTCGCGCACCGTAAACGCGCATGAGACCGAAAAGGCCAAGACGCTGCCTCGTTCCCGTTCCGTTCAGGTAGATCACTGTCGGGCAGAAGCCCTCTGCTTTCAAAGCCTGATGGGTGCTAATCTGCGCGCTCGCACCGCTCCCGAGTACGCTTACTGTATCGGACACATAGCTATTGCGTCGGTCCCCACGAAACACGTTCGTTAACTCTCGACGAACCAATGTTTTCTCGTTGGATGGTATCCATTGTGTGCGTTAGACAGTTGGAAAGTGAGCATGTATCACGAATATTTTCCTCGTGCAAGATGGATGATACACTACCACTGAAACGACTCAGGGAGCGCTACAATTCATCCGCATGAGCATATGCATAGGCGCGAGGAAGTCGAACACCCGCAGCGCGCCGAGGGCGGCAAATAGGAGTGTTTTGTACAAATCAGTGTGAGATATTCGTAAGCAAGCGCCACGACGTACATGACAGCGTTCAGGCGCGCGTTCAGGGCCATCGTTGTAACCCTTCAACCTTGTCCGCTGTGTATAAACTTCGCGGTCTCACAGGCCGTAAGCTTCGCTCCGAGCGCCGCTCGGCCGAGATCTCGAGCATTTGCAGTGCAGGCAAACAACTGGACCCATGCTGGAAGTCTCGAACATCATTTGCGTTTACAGTCTTGTTACGTCTATAGAGCTGCCCGCTTGATCTGATGTAGGCTCTTCAAGTGTGCCTCTGCATCTCTCCAGAAATCCTCAGCGCCATGCTCGTCGAATTGGAAATGCCATAGGCCATAAACGTCTTGCCTCCATCTCTCCAGAGTTTTGCTATCGTCGGGCCCGGAGGGTAACGGAACGCCAGTGAACTCATATAGACTACCGGCCTGGTTGGTCTTGTGTACGAGATCTATTGAGAAGTCGAGTCGCGACCAATTGTAGGTACGCAGAGCTTGAGGTAGCGTGGAGCGCGTGCTCAAGGGATGGGTGAGGAGACGGGCGAGGACATACGCGTCTTCCATTGCCTGCCCTGCGCCTGCGCCGAAGTGGGGACGCGTTGCATGCATCTGTGAGTCGCGTTACGTCACTGCTGGTAACGATGTCAAAATGAGCATACTGCGTCACCCAGGATTGCCACCCTCCCAGCGGCGCATCTAGGTACGTCGGAGATTATGTGAACGGCCCATGCTGATGGCGTCTCGATGCACTGTCGTTCTCGTGAGTGATACGATCCGGCAAAGGGGAGTTTTAGACTACTTACCTCAAGCACCTTCTCAACATCGGGCTCCCAGCCACTGAAAGCTTTGCGGACTTCATCGACCGGAACGTCGCGCACCCATTTTCCATCGAAGTGTTTGCCATCGCTGTCCGGCAGTGTTACAAAGGCCACCACGTTGATGAGTGCTCCCCGCCTAATGGGATATGTTACGAAATGTTTGCCTACGCCACAATACTGTGAAAGGCGAATGGCGCGTTAAGTTCAACCTGGGGTAGTAATGGCACAGCACATACTATGTGGGCTAGCTTCCTAACAGGATGATGCTCGCCAATGTTGTGCGCTTGAAGTACGCTACTAGGAACCATAGCTCGATACGCGATGACGCCGGGCCAGGAGGGCTCTGTATGTTCGCCTTCGGATAGCACGTAATTCCGCACGACGGAGCGTATGCCATCTGCACCCACGACTACGTCCGCCGTGGAGGTGCTGTTGTCCGAGAATGTCAGTGTCACCGTGCCGTCGGTATTATTCTGCTTCAGGGATGCCAGGCGCTTCGAAGTGTGTATCGTGCATTGAGGGGGTGGAGGGACCTCATTCTGTATCGCACGAAGGAAGTCGGACCGGTGAAGCATCATAGGATTGGCTAGAGCGGCTATGAGTGCTCCTAAGCTTGTGATGAGTTTAGAAGCTGGGGCTTACCGGGTGTCGGCATGTGGTAAATTGGGTAGCCGTGCGTATCGTCAGATTTCCGAAGCATCACGCCTATACCCAGTAAGTTCATCAGTTATATTGCTAGACATAAATTGGACAGAGCGTACCCTTTCCTCCTTGACCAGCCTGTACTTGAGCATTCAGTTCGCCCTGGAAATGATGCATGATCCCGAGCTCGTTTAGTAAGGCACGCGTGCGAGGCCATATTGTTATTCCGGCGCCCACGGTAGCAATCTCTGGCTGGGACTCGTATAGATCGACGACGACTGGGTGTTCCGGGTCGTTGAACTTGGAGAGAGACGCCGCGAGTGCTATTCCGCCAGGGCCGCCACCTCTGGAGTGCAATCAGTGAATGTTGTCAAAAGCGAATTTCACAAGAGCTCTGTAGCATACATGATAGCAACCCGAAACTTGGCCTTAGGAAGACCCGTAGTAACTGTGTGCCGGTCAGACATGCCGTTGCAGGGCGACTAGTACATGGTGAGCGTTTGCTTGAGGTGGGTTTTATATAGGGTCGCCATGAAGGGTCGCGAAGCGTGTGTAGTACCAGAGACCGCGGAGGTCAGTTGACTGTGGCAGAGAGGGCCTGAGTACACACTCTCGGCTTGACGATAAGGCATGGTTCGTTGGATGCATAGCATACAGGCGCGCGATGCTTATAAAGTTCGAGAAGCACACATGAGAACTCAACCTCAGCTTGCACTATGCACGTCAAGTATTGCCACAGAGTGTAGGAAGCATTGGCGAACGAATATGGTTGACACGCGAGCACCGCCGCTGTGATGGTGGGCGCTGAAGGCAGACCCGCCCGGAGTTGAAAGCAGGATCATTGTTTTGGGGTGAATCCAATATGATAACGGGTTATCAAACTAATGATGCCGCTTATGTACATCTTATCCTTGGGATATCTAGAGGTCCAGCTATGAAGAGTACCACGACTTACACTATACACTAGCCGGGCTACAGTGAAGCTCTAACCATGGATTCCCCCATGCGCCCCTGCAAGAATATCTCGGCGTCCCGCCAGAAGTCATCTGCGCCGTGTTCATCTAACTGGAATTCCCACAGTTTGTGCACCTCGCTGGACCACTTCTCTATGCCGTCCTTGTCTTCTGGGCCAGAAGGCAACGGACCCTCGCTAAATTCGTACAGCTGATCGCAAAGTCTGGTCCTGCGTACGATATGCGTCGAGAAAGCAAGTCGCGACTGGTTGTACGCGTCTAGCGCAAGGGGAAGCGACGCTCGCGTGGTCAAACGATGAGTGAGCAGACGAGCAAGGATATAGGCGTCCTCCATGGCCTGGCCAGCCCCTGCACCAAAATGAGGCTCAAAAGCATGCATCTGAGTGTCATGTCATTCTCAGGCAGATGAACGATGGCCACACTTGGACACTCACCGCATCGCCGAGCACCGCTATTCTTCCACGCGATGCGCGCGGAATATCTCTAACGATATGAATGGCCCACGCAGACGCTGTTTCGATGCACTAGCCCTAGCATAAGAGATACATCCGGTGCGTGAGTACCGAGACGACTGACTTGTAGGAACTTCTCGACGTCGGGCTCCCAACCCTTGTAGGCGTCTCGCACTTCTTCGACAGACACGTCCCGCACCCATTTCCCTTCAAATCGCTCAGAATGGTCCGCATGGGAGACGAACGCTACCACGTTGACAAAATCTCCGCGAGAGATGGGGTACGTGACAAGATGCCGACCTTTCCCACAGTACTATCGAGTGACTCGTGAGAATCGTGCGCGCAATGATGTAAGTGGACACGTACTGCATGCGCCAGTGTCCTCACATCGTGATCACTAGGGAACCCTTTTGCTTCAAGAACCTCCTTCGGCACCAGAGTTCTATATGCAATGACCCCTGGCCATTCCGGCTCAATGCGCTCCTCGTCGGACAGCATGTTAGCTCGCACCACCGAGCGCACACCATCTGCGCCGATCACGGCGTCCGCTTGCGCTGTAGCGCCATCTGCGAAGCGCATCGTTACTACTTCCCCCGCAGCGTCCTGCGTGAGAGCCACTAAGCGCTTCGATGTGTGTATATTGCATAGTGGTGGCGTTGTAATGTCACTCTGTAATGCGCGGAGGAAGTCTGACCGGTGAAGTAGCATCGGGTTACCTAGAAAGCCCACGTTCAACTCTCCTGTCCGCGTAGAGACTGAAGGAGACTCACATGACATTGGCATATGGTAAAGAGGATAGCCATGCGGCTGATCTGACTTGGAGTACAAGAAACCTGCACGAGGTTGAGTAACCGGCCGTACTCTGAGTACTACTGAGTAACGATGGACGCACCTCGGCCAACATTCTCGCCCACGTTCTGCGCGTTCTGAGCATTCAGCTCACCCTGAAAGTGTCTCATAAGGCCAAGATGTTGAAGTAATGCCCGTGTACGAGGCCAGACGCTGATCCCAGCACCGACGGTACCGATCGCCGGCTGGCTTTCGTACACGTCCACGACCACAGGTGCTGCAGGGTTATTGAACTTGCTGATTGCCATTGCGAGCGCCATACCACCAGGTCCCCCGCCGCTGTCGGAGTGTTGAAGACGTATTGAACTGGAGTTACGAAAGGGGGGCTTACACGACGGCGACTCTGAACTTGGCACCAGGCGCGTTAGGTACTGCTTCTGACGACATAGCTGACCGACAGAGGTCGTGGTTTCCTCGAACGGGGAACTATAGGTATATATAGCACGTCGGTACCTGTGCAACAGAGCAGATCAGGCCGGGTAACAGTGGGTAGTTGTGTAAGTTTACTGACCTGGACAACGTCTATACTCACTGAGGTACGGAGTGTTCAGAGCGGAGCCCCGAAGGCCCGTGTGGGTACCGCATAAAGAAAGCCCCGCAAGCGTGAGCGCCACCATATCGATAACTCGGGTGTAACATGTAGTCTTCTATGATAGCATGAAGCAGCAACTCAGAGGAGGAGGGTCGTCAAACCCGGAGTTGCGTCAAGGCCTCCACGCCCAATACTGGCTCTATAGGCGGACTGAAACACAAGATGTCTGAGCGACAAGAAGTAAGAACATAGAGCGCATGGTGGGACAACAACTAAGGCGGCGTGAACATCCGCAGCCGGGGAGGAATCGGACAATTAAGCCACTTGTGACTTGTCTGGCATTACACTTGTCATCGAATATGCATATGCAGTCAGTAGTACACTCCGAGCTTGAGTGTGGGTTCAAGAAGCCTCGAGGGGTGGGTACAATGACGTTCATCGTGCAAAGGTGGGATCTCGTGGTGGTACCGGAGCACGTTGCTCGTTGTTGCTCGGCGTTGGCGCGGAGACGGAACCGTTGCTTCCCACCGTCATGCCCGCTACGGCTGACGACGAGCAGTTAGCTGCCGATGAAATGCTGATCAAACGCGTGCAGTCTGGTGCATCGGCCTTTGAGCTTGTATACCGCCCATCGCCATCCTGGCCTCGCTCGTCGCCACAATCAATCACTGGCCCGCCCGCGCTTGCTATTCTCGATTCGTCCTTCAACCCTCCCACTCGAGCACATCTCGCGCTTGCCTCTGCGGCAGGGGAAGCTGCCGGCGCTCGTCTTCTACTGCTGAGCGTACGCAATGCTGACAAAGCACTTGCCCCGGGGGATGCTACCTACGCGCAAAGGCTGGCTATGATGCGCCTGATCGCGGAGGATGCGGATGCGGCCGTGGGCCTTGTAGACGCTCCGACTTTCGTTGGCAAGGCGGGAATCCTACGGGAGGCATACGCAACCCTTCACGGTACCAAGACGTCCGAAAACCCCGGGCTAGTATTCTTGCTCGGCCTCGATACGCTCGAACGGTTGCTCGCGCATCGTTACTACGGATCTCCCGACGCGATGCACGCAGCACTTACTCGATTCTTTGCTCTCGACGGAGATAACGCGTCCGTCGTTTGCGCGCGGCGCTTGATGGCAGGAGATACGATAGTGAGCGAGGAGAAGGAGCAAAATTTGATAAAGACCGCCGAGGAGGTCGCAAGTCCTGGGCGCGTCTCTCTCGTAGATATTGGCGATGATCTTGCCCGTTACAGCTCAAGCGAGGTTCGCAAGCACGTCAAAGAAGATGATCAAAAGTGGAAGATATTGGTGACGGAGAGAATCGCAGACTACATAACTCGACACGGACTATACCGGGTCTGAAGCTAGCTGTGTCTCTGCCCATCTACCACTGCTGTACGTTGGTGTGTATCTTATACAGGCTATACCAGAAATATCCCCCTCTATGTGCGATTCAAACGTCGAATATATCACGGAAGGCCTCTTGCGTTATGCGTGACACGCGCACTCATCGAACTCGTTCATGGTCGTGGATGCGCAGAGAAATCTAGTCATTAAGGAGTCAGCGTGAGGTAGTAGAGTATGGTACATATTTTCCGTGATACAAGCAATGGATAGAAATCGTGAGACGATGCGAGCAGAGTAGTAGCGGGAGTAGGTGGACGTGATGTATGCAGAATGTGGGCAAGAGAAAATAGCAGTCGAGTATCGTAAATCTCAGTGGCGCTTATGCGGTCGAAGCCTGAGCAAACGCGATGGCAACAGTCTATGATAGCAGTGAGCAGTGGATCGTATAGCGGTTATAGCGAGCGGACGTACGTCAGAATGGCTCAGCGAGACATGGATCTTTGTAATGCCCTTGCCGGTGGCAGCAGCCTTGGCGTCGCCGAGGAGGTTGACCTGGGGTGCGCCAGACGCGTCATTGAGGATCTCGATGTCCTTCATGGCGGCAGCAGCACCCTTTGATGCGACACCGAGAGCCTTGAAGACGGCCTCCTTGCCGACCCAGCGTGCAGCAAACGACGATGCGGGCGAGGGCTGCGCGCGGCAGTAGGCGATCTCAGCCTCCGTGAAGTTGCGCTCAACGAACGTGGGGTTCGATGACGGCACGGACGAGATCAACTCTGTACAATCGTGTGAGCACAATGATGGGTGATTCAAGTAGTGATACCATACCCTGATCAACACCGACACCAGCAGTCGAAGACGACGAGGAAAGGACGCTCTCAATGGCCTTGACGTTGGAGCGGTCCTGCGCGAATGAGTTCGGCTGTTTCTTGGCGTACGTGTAGCTGTTGGTCTTCTTATCGAAGCTGGCGCGCGCAAGAGAGTTGAGCAGGACAGGGCGTTCGAGCTCAGCCGAATAGGGTGTGCCATCCTTGATGCGCACGAGCGAGTTCGTGATCATCATTTCCGACATCGCCTTGTACGACTTCTGGTAGCGCGCGGCGTTGCGGACCTTGTACGCGGTGTAGGCCGCAGGCTGAACAGCGGCGAAGAGGTAACGCGGGTGGACAACCATCGCCATGCCACCAACCTGGCCGAAACCGAACGACGACTGTACCCGCAGTGAGTATAGATGATTGATGATATAGCAAGATACGTACCATGACG
>UWZB01000824.1:51077-64986 GCA_900536885.1 Peniophora sp. CBMAI 1063 | reverse complement strand
GATTTGAAGGTATCCTACTTGTACGCGAATTACGACGTCAAAGTATACTGTACAAGGCGCCGTATACGATGTACAGCTCGCCAGCCCAGACACGCCGCGTCGTACGACTTGAGATTATTTTCAAAACTGCCGCGCCGCGCCGCGCCGTTTTCAAAACGGTTCGAAGTCGCGGCACCGCGGCGCGGCGAGGAGCGCGGCGCGGAGCGCGGTACCGCGCGTTCCCCCAGTTCTCAAGTGTTCCCCATCGGCCGATCGCACAGACTTGGATCTTCCGCCGACGAGGGTGGCGAGCAAGCCGGCATTCTCTATTGCGCTCGAGGTCGCTTGGGCTCTTGAAACTGTGTTTTATTACCGTTGGGAGGGCTCTCGCTGCGGGGCTCGCTCAGAGCTTGGGTTCGGAGTAGGCAGCGCGGCAGCCTCGACCGAGGCGCTTGCTACATTCCCGGCCGGGCCGGGCCAGTCGTATCTTCCCAATGCGCCCACCTCGACCGCTCGAGAGGTCCGCTTGGATCGGCGGACTCGACGGCTTCTTCCCCAAGGGGCGCCTGGCGCGCCTGACGAGGGTGGCGAGTATGTCGCCCCAGTCGGTGCTCTTCCTCGCGTGCGAGATCGCCTCGTTCGACAACCGTCGGCGCCTGGCCATAGCCAACTGTATCTTTCGTAGCTTCATTCATGTAGACACGGCACCAATGCGGAAACTCCTCGATCCGCCTTATCCCACCCTCCCTGACTGTGTCTTTGTCCCTTCCTGTCAGCTCCGCGCCGAAACCTCCCTCCCGCATTCCATGCGCCTACTCGATAAGCACGCTCCATCTCGCACTTGTCAACTCTTTCATAGATACTAACTATACTTCACGTCTCGCCTCTGATTCTCTCCGTCGTGTTGGACATATGCAGCCCTGTTAGTCCCGCGCACACATTGCAAACGTCGTTACGGTCCCCATTGTGTGCGGTTCCCAATGAGCTGTTGCTTGTCCACAGAGAGGCACTGAAGACTGCCGTACCGTACTTGAATTACCATGTGACCGTCTGATTTCTCATCTTCACTCGCTAGTAAAACGATCATTTTTGTTATCATGTCGCCATTACATAACAGTTATACATGCCTCATGTGCATGGTTGCCCGTCTGGATGTTGACTCTTACCACCATCTCTTATCACAATGTCGGACTACGACGCCGAGTCAGACGACTCTCTGGATTCGAATGCTCGATTCGATGCTCAACGCCCTGGCCGTCTGCGCCGTGCTGAAAGGTTCTTGGAGCGTCGTGTCCATGAACATGGGGTGCAGGTTGCCGTGCAACGCAAGGCCCGGGAGGCTCTCCGCCAAGCAAGGACCTTAGAGCAAAACCTCTCCCGCTACAAAGCGCCATTTTACAAGATATTTCAACTTGAGCGTAGAGGCCTTGACTCGAGCGTGATGAGACATCGCGCTGCATATGCTGCTGGGATTAAGGCGAAGGAGGCAAAGGGTGTTTGGAGAGACGAACACACGAAGGCTAAGGCTACACTTACGCTCTGTAAGCAAGCCAATGCATATGTGAATTGTCTGGAGCAAGAATCGGACGTGAGTGGAACAACTGATACGTGAGCTCCTTAGTCTCTCTGACTTACAGTAATCATCAGGTTTATTGCCCTGCGGGTACTTACTGCTGCTCGGATTGGTCAACAGACTCATCAGGCGAGACCGATCTTGACGACATTCAACACCCCGAGCCGGGCTTAACCAGGAAGCAAACCCTTTGGCGCCATCGCGAGATTCACCGCGCCCACCGAGCACGGGAGCAGATGCTGGAGGAAGCTTTAACAGATGAGTATCATGAAGATTCAGAGGAGGGCAGCGTGGATCGAGAGGATAGCGGCGTTCAGGCATAGATGGCGAAAATTCTCACTATTCGTCACACGTGTGGCTGAAGGTGCACACTGCGCCACGGAGATCCTACCAGTTTGCCCATACCTAGTAACAGCTCTCGCCCATACTTGTTCGTATCTCGACCATCCCACTGCAAATATTCAGATACACGCAGCGCTACGCTCTTTTTGCCTTGACAATGCCAACATTACAATCTTAGGAATTCACGTCGCACTATGTCGCGAGCCGGGCTAGTGTACAACAAGTGCACAACTTGAAGCCCAACAGGATCTAGGTTAGCCTCAAGTTCGACTAAGACCTGTCGACCTGGATACGAACACCGTCGCCGCCCACATTTGGCCCACATCCTGATCTCCCACCACTTCTACTAAGTAACGGCCGATTGTGAATCGATAATAGTACTTCAAATCATATTTATGCTTGAATCCGTATCCACATGTGTGCAGCTCGAAGACAATCTGTCGGTGGCCCGCGCACGTTATCTGCGGGTTCTAACAGGACGAGCACCCACACTGGTTGACACAGGGCGAGATTAGCACCAATAGACTTGACCGCCCGGCGCAAATTACCTAGCTTGGCTAGGTTTCCTGCCCTCAAAACCTGTCCAGGCATTGCCCAACCGGGGTTTGCCGCACCGCGACGCGGGATGACGCAAATAATTGATCCGGTCTCGATCTCAACACAACGCGGCGTCGAGCCAACGTCGAGCCAGCCTTTCGTACAGGAAATAACAGGGATCAAGTCAACGCTACATCAAGTACACGGCGAGTGCATAGCCCAAATGGGGGGAAGTACGGTCTCCGAGCGCGAGCCTCGTCGAGTCAACATGCTTACCAGTACCGACGTGCGCGGGGGCCGCGCACTGCCGCGCAAGCAGTAAACGTCGACACCGGGTTCGGCGCATATACGCGACGAACTGGACACTATGAGTGCCGCGCGCAACCCAGACGTTACAGAGCAAGGGAACAAGCTAGGTTCCTGCTGACGGAGTCCAGCGCTCTAGTACCCGGACGGTCGGTTAGTACTTAGTCTCCATCGGCCCAAGGGGCGCAAGTCCGCTGACATCCTTGTATCAATGTATGCCATACATCCCGCCCCCGCGCGCTCACGGTGGAGCCGAACCGGAGCCAATTGCCATTCAGCTGTCGCATTCACCGTCATCCTCACACCCACGGGCCACACATTCCGACGCAACCTAGTCCTTATTACTCATGGCGACAGGCACCGTATGTGCTGTATCCGCCGTCGGCTTTCGCACCAGCACCAGCTTCAACGCGATCACATTATACCCGCCTTTGCCCGCATCTTCCGTGTCACGTCCCCCGACGTCCTACCATCCAGCACAAGCCCAATCCTCTTCGCATCACAGCGTAGTACCACCATCTCCCTCCCAGTCTACGCGCTCTTGCGCTGAGTCATCACATAAAGGCACCATCATACCCCACGCCCCCTCGCAGCATACTCAGATGGCTGGCGCGCCGTTGGTCGGCGGTTCGAGCGCGCACTCCCTACATGGCTATTCCTCGCAGTCGCGGATGAATTTCATTCCTCAAGCACAGACGCCCTCACATTCAGGCTCACGAGCGGCAACTTTACCTACAACACTCTCAACAAAGTCACTCGCAGTCGACTCCAATTGTCTCGCCCTCGCCAGTGCACGCCTTTGAGGCCGAGAAGCAGTCGTCTTTGCTGGAGCCTCCGCACGAGCAGCATGTGGCACCGGACAAGCCAGAAGACATCCGTGCCCACGATTAGGGTACGCCAGTACCTAGAGAAACGACACCCATTCTCGTGCATAGGACGCCGCCCGCCAAACCAAAGAGTCTACATGATGTGCCAGCCCCTGAAGCGTATCATCCTCGCCAGGCCACTGCATCCGGATCAGTGTCTCGGAAATCGACACGTTCCGCGTCTCGACACAGACACCACGTTACGGCGCCCTTGGAAGGGCCACCACCAGTCGCGAGCTCGGCGCGCTCGGTGACTCGAAAGCCGCCTGCCATCATATACGCCACCTCAAACGCGGATGGCTCCTACGAGCAGTTCGCACCTCCGAGGATCATCCATCGCTCGCAGCTTTCCCCCACCTCTCGCTCACAGCCGCACCTAGCGAGCGGTTCGGGATCCATGCATGATCGCAGCCCGCCGTGTGTAGTGCCTTCAATCTCGGACCCGTTACCAGTACCACCACCGCCTGCTGGTCCCAGTCAGACTGCCGATGCACCCATACCGCAAGGACGATCTTCTCAATCTCACTCGAGCGGCCATCGATCAAAGTGTACCAGCCGTTCTCGCGAAAAAGCAGACGGATGGGGGAGACTCCGCGCTTCTCGAGTGCTCAGGCCCGAAGAGCTGCCGCCCGACCCAGTTCCTGCGTCACCATTCACCTTTGCGCGACTACCGCGATTGCCAGGATGTAACCGTACTGCGCCAATACCGCCACCGCCACCTCCTCCCAGGCCACACCAAGCTCCGTGCCTGCCTCCACACCCGCATGTGGCATCGTCGCAAGAGTGCGAGCTCAGGCGGGGGCGTCGCTGGAGAAAGCTATCTTCTCCGAATGATGACGACGGTCAAGAGAGTGAGAGCAGCAGAAGTACCCATTACATTCTGCCAAGTCCCGGGCAGAAAGTCTACGTCGTCGTGAGTGCCACGACAATGTATGTCGGAGACCCGCTGAAAAATTGCAGGGTCACCAGATGATTTTGACCTCACACATAACCATGTGCCGCCACCAGAATGGGAGCATCATTCGCACACGCTACCCCGCCGCTCATACCGGCCAACCGTCCTCATTTTCACAACTATTGCACGGACATACTGTTGCGCCAGCTCCACCGCATGCGGTTGCACCTCCTCCGGTTCTGTCAGGATCGGCACCCACCCTACTTGTCCCGCCTCCGCATACAAATGCGTTCACGAGCATGCGCAACCGCCTGTATGCACCGCTCGGCATGCAGCGATTGCGCTCTGGCGGTGCTGCAAATGTCCTGACCGCTCCTGTGCCACCGCCGCCCATTTTGGCAACCGAGGTTCAGGTTGGTATCGTCTTTCAAGTTCTACGAACACCTCCACCGTCTCGCCCACCTTTCTTCTCTTAGCTGAGATCTTCATCGTCTCTATTAGACCTTCCATGCTGATGCGCATATAGCCGCAGGAACCGCACCGCAAGTCTCTATTGCAACGTATTTGGACGCACAGATTGGAGGATGAGCGTGGTCGACAAGAGCAAAGCTGACAGGTTCGTACGTCCATCTCTTTCTGAGGAAGCTATTCGGCTCACAATGTTGCATAGCTGTCAGGTTCCCCACGTTCCTACATCGCCTGGCGCGCTTTTGGCAATCACTTTCACCATTCCGTCCCTAAGCGCCCACACAATTTCCGATTGTCTGCCTTCATGATTGAAATATCTTCGCCTTCTCCCGCATTGATCTACACTTTACGACTCCATGATCGACTCTGCTGTCTTGTCTACGCTTGACCTTGGTCATAACCTTCGTAATGCCACACAGGCCTCGTGCCTCGTATTTTCATTTTGCCCGCTTCTTCAGGCAGGGCTCGCTCTTCATCTAGGTATGCTACGGAGAAAATGGTAAGGTCGAAGCGCCCGGGGGGCAGTGACATCTGCTTCGAAACGATAGGCCACCTGGGGGTCCTACACATACAGACCGTTTGCCCCGCTTTGCTCCACACGTGCCACAGCGACGTTGACCGCGATTCTCGCTCGCGCTGCTTTGCGAGTTCTTCATACCCTACGAGTTGGCCGGTTGTCGCGAGGTGCGACTACAATGATATCGTGTCCTTCCTCCTCTTTTGACATCCCGACGCGCGCGAACATGTTCGAAGGGATCCTCAGTCTCGCCGACCGTTTGGACCAACAATCCAAGGACACCAGTCAGGATACTGTGCGCATGGTAGTTGTGGCACCTGTTGCTCTTCGAGAGATATGCTGATCCCACACAGATGCTCGCTGATGAGATATAAACACGCATACAGAAGCTTGACCACGCGACGCGACAGTGCGAAGCCAGGACAAAAGAGTTGCGGGACATGCAGTACAAGATCACAGACGACGAGAGTGAAGCGAGCGCCATGTACAAACAATTGCGGGCGGCCGAGGAAGGAGCCGTGTCGCAGCCAGGGGGTAAAGATGGACGAGGACGCAAGAAGGTCGAGGAGCTGCACAGTGAACTTGATGACTCGCGACGCGAGAATGGTCGGATGGCGGCATCAATGGAGGAGCGTGAGCGGGCGGCCCAGCACGCTTATCGCGAGCGTGACGAGATGGCACAACTCCTGGCGCAACGAAGTGCTGAGCTCGAGGCGGCACAGGCGTTCCTCCCACGGTCTGAATCGGTCTCCGATAGTGATATTGTTGAGCTCGTCGAGGCTCCCGACTATGAGATAATGCAGGCGGTGACAATCGTAGCGGAGTCTTTCGACGGAGCCCATCGTATAGCGGCCTCACCCGAGACTTATGCCGCAAAGCGGAAGGTGAAGGTATTGTGAAGGTGTATGGGCCGAATATCGCGCGTTTACTCCTTACGCCCTACGACGGGGACCTCATTCTCTCCCTGCGCATTGCGCTACACACTGCGCTGGCACGTCAAGCCGATGCGTATATTATACGCTGGTGCAATCGCGATTCGGCTTCGTCGAATGCCTTGTGTAAGATCATGTGCCTGGTGCGCGAAAGAGGTGGGTAATTGTTGACTGACTGGTAAGTATACAACGTCTGACCATGAATGCCGTCAACACAGTGACAGAACATGTCGCAGTACGCTGGAGTGAGCTCGGGCATAAGTAAACCAAAGCAACCATCGACAAGGGCATCACAGCGAATGTAATCACTGCTGATATATCGGCGCACTGGGCAGAGGTGCTGTCAACAGCTGGATACGGCTCGGAAGGCGATAGCACGTACGGGCAGTCCCTTGAGACATAGCGCGCCGGCAAACAACTCGAGGAGGTATCCAAGCTCGTCTTGGAGTTGAACGAGGTGATTGGGCAAAAGGTGACGCGCGGTTGGCTAACTTGCAGCTTCGCTGCATGAAAGTGGAAGATGGGGTGCCATTCGACCCGAGCACGATGGAGGCGGACATTCAGGACGATACCGCGAACGGAAAAGACCAAACACCGGCATATGTTGTCTTGCGCACAAGCGGTATCGGTCTTAGGCGCGCGGAAGGAGGTGTAGTGACTCAATTTGAAGCCGAAGGTCGCCGTCATGCCCGCAGGAGATTCACGGTAGAATCTATATAAGCCTCGCATATTCTTGCGTACTTATGGAAGCTTGTGTTGCGCACAGTGAGCTTATACAGAGATGTGAAGTGTCATATTGGTACCCAGTGCCACGGAGGTAGGAGTTCGGCGAGAAGTGCGAGGAGCGCGCACGTCGCGACAAGGCGGCGGGTGTTGGGCGGGCGGGACAAGTGCCGCCGGCCCGGGATGAACCTCCACTTCGAATGAGGACGCTGACTACGTACTCAAGTATCAGCTAAGGTACCGAGTATTGTTCACTTAGTTGACGGTATGTAAATGGTGATACAACAGGGAGCAGTACAGGCGGAAGAAAGGTACAGCAACTACAAGAATACAACCCAATATCTGAACACCCACATCCCGGTCACAGGTCCGACCTCACTACATCGCCACGGTCACCGCGAAGTCGTCGTCGTAGACTACCGACGCAGGACCACTGTATACCAAGTCAGTATAGCGCGCATCTCTTAACCCACCGAAATATGCTTACACTCGCTTCACACCCTTCTCCTGCCATGTCATGTGCGCCTTCAACTCCATGAGCCCGAACGACAGTACGACGACATAATCCCGGCGGCAATGATCACCGCGCGCTCCTCATTGGAATGTCTTTGGAATGCGTGTGGCGTCTGCAGATATCGTGCATAGTGTAGAGAATAGCTCTGCATGGTTCCTCAGTATCAACGCATAGTTGAATAGGCGGATGTTACTGACCGGGTTACTCGTCCGTCCAATTCAGGGACCGATCGCCGCGGCAACAAGCCAGCCAACTCACAGTCTATCCTGTCCACCCCGAAGCGAGAAACGATATGGAATGGACGCTCAGATTCGGTATCTTCCGTCACCTGGGTCTCCTATTGATACGCACCCGAATGAGCATCAAAATCAGCCGGGCCAGGTCAAGTACAGGCCTGGCTGGGGACAGACTGGAAGCCGTCGTTCAATATCTCAATCCCGTCGGGCGAGATGAAGATTTTGTGTACATGCTGCGTGTAGTCCGAGAGTTCCTTGTCGTAGACATGCGCACAGCGCGAGCCGTATGTCACCTTCGCGACGCGGGCAGAAACGTAGTGGTCCAAGTGGAAGGATACGACTCCTTCAGTAACTGACTTATTCCTATAGCGCAACATCAGGGCATTGTAAATGGTATGGTGAAGATGATAGGCACGTACGCGTGAGTATTCGGGCGGAAGAGATTTAGTCCCGCGGTGTCCGAGTACAGCATGAACTTCGAGTAGAGGTACTTGCTGGCGGCGAAGCCGCCCACGAGGCGGTATATCTATCATGCTATGAGCTCGCGAGTACCTGAGTTGTCGTAAACGTGATTCGTACAGGACTCTTCTCGCGCGCGCGAGCCTGTTGGTCTTCGACCGCGACGATGATCTCACGGGTGGCCGGATCGAAGAAGTTACATAACTCACCGCTATGTGCGAAAGATCCGTACTCGGCCACTTGAACGTCTGTGACGCCGCAGCGAGTGTTACAGTACGATGAGGGCTACGTCAATCAGCTTTCTTTCTGCAACCGTGCACCCTCTTCTGCTCTTTCCAGTCTTCGAGTTGGCATTCCTTGCCACAAAACAAGGCACAGCCGCTGCAAGAGCCTATGGCGTGACATGAACAAAGTGTTGCAGTTTCACGGATTCAGCGTGGCTCACCTCTACACCGCTTCCAGCTTTGACCTGTTGAGCCGCAAGTGGAACATTGCTGCCACGGGCCAGCCTTGGCAGAACGCACCTCTTCTACTACGTCGAAGTCCTCGAAGAACCCGTTCATGACGTCCACCTTGAGCTGCCGGATGTTCATGGCTGGTGTACCCACCGTATAGGAACGTCTTCCCACTGCGAACAATCAACAAAGCGTTCACGGCGTGAAAGGCAATAAGATGCGTATGTTACAGGATCGGTGACCAGTCTTGTGTTCGCTCGATACGTCGGGAAGCCCCGTGTAAGCACTTGTTTCCAGCGCAGAGGATCATCCGATGAAGCACGCTTGCTCATGTCGAGCATGAACACGTCGGCAAAGTACTGGGAGCCCCAAATTTGCTCTCAGCCCTGTTCGCCTGTGACGCTTGAAACGAGAGCGGGGTTGTAGCCTCCAAAGATGATAGCGCAGTTAAGACTGGAGTTCTGTGGAGCGCATGAGCGATAGTATTACAGAAAGCTAAACAAGACGCACAAAGACGTAGCCGGCTTCTGAGCGCGGGCAAGATGGGTTTCTCGATACTCGCTCAGGGGTCCAGAACTCGCCCTCAATATCCCGAGACCGGAAGTCATCTTACGGGTAAGAGACGCCAGCACCGTGTTGTTGACCGTTCATCGTCGCGCCACTACAATCAGCCTCACCACCGAAGAGGTATATCTTCTCGTCCGCATCTGTCCACAGCATGGCGTTCCCGCACGGACCAGGAGAGCGATAGTCTGCGTGTAGTTCCGCGGCCAGGGAGCTTTCGCCAATGACCAGTACACATATTGATGACGAAAAACAAGTCGCAACCCAGACATTCGTCACTATGCTTGCCTCCAAAGACGTAGAAGTGCTCGCAAACTCGCATAGAGCATCGTCTGTAGGCCATCGAGTACCTGGAACAGCAGGGGCTGCATCAACATGATGAATGATGTGGCGCAGGTTGTTCATGGCCATTAGGAGCGCACCAACCGTCTCAGACTTGAGCTCAGCCCCCCGGCGGTATGAGAGTGACGGAGAAGCCTCCAGGATCGTGTAGCCTGCGAGCTGATGACGGTTGCGGAGGAAGATGGATGCGAGCACCGCCAAGACTGACGCGTAGCACGTGAGGAGAACGTGGTCGACACCCTCCGTGTTGACCAGATGTTGCGTGCTCGTTTCTTGCTTCCCAACTTCATGTACTTTGAGGTGCCTGGGGAGACTTGCGCCGTGGATAAGCTATGCCAATGTGTTTTGCACGCTCTCCCATCCACCTATAGCATGAAGTAGCGACTGCACTTATTCGAATTCAGACCAGCACCCCTGGGACCTTTACCTTTGTCCGTCGTCTCGTTTCAGCCCTGACGCCGATGCAGACGCACAGCACGATGGCGAACATGAAGACAGCGGTAGCTCTGCAATCCGCTTCGGTGCATCTTGAACAGATAAGGTACTACCGGATGATGCTAAATGCCCTGAACACCTCTGGCCTCGAGGTGGCGGTAGACGAACTGAAGAATGACGCTGGTGCGTTCCCAGCTCATTACATGGAAGCTGCTGCTTACGTTCCTTCATAAAGTACATGCCGTCGAGGGCGACTATACTGAGGCCCAGTACGATGCACTGAAGAAGATCGACAGATACCTTCTGCCTTTTATGTGACTCTGCTGTCGGTACCTCAGTCTTCTGCGGGATGCCCTCTACTGAACCTGTCTGTCGTTTGTAGATGGCATCCAGCAAACGAACAAGATCGCGACCGGTAAGCAGGACGATCTGCACAAGACGACGCGTGCTTATATGGCGTACAGGTACAATGGTGACCTTCGGTCTTTGCACTCAGTGAGTGTTGACGTCGCATCAAGAGTCCTGGCACACACTGATTCCTCTCAGTACCGACCTCGTCGGACAGCAGTACTTGTGGCCGACGACGATCTTCTGTGAGTCCTAGATTTACAGGCTATAGAGCGTCTGCTGAACAGCCTGTCCATAGACTTCACGTACATCTGCTGCGAGGTTCCCCTCCAACTTCCTCCTCCAGCGCTGGCGCCTCGGCAGAACGCTCTCGATCTACATGATCTGCTAGGGCATCATAGTCCTCTGCATAGGCTTCAGTGCGTACATCGACTCTTTCTCTCCCCATCTCAACTTGTATCTGATCAAACGCGACAGCAAAGAACTTCAGACACCTCATAGCGCACCGCGCTCTCCAGGGCATCGCCGAATGCTGCATCAGCCCGGGATTTTTACTCGTCATCGGGAGCTGGTACAAGACGCGCGAGCATGCTGTACTTCTAGGTTCGTCTCGAGTGTGGCGAGTCATCAAAGGATCGTTATCTTATCTAATCACGAGCGATTGAGCACGAACACGGGCTTCGGCACGAACGCTGACTTGGTTCTGCATGGTATTGGCAGCCATCAGCTCAGACACCCCGACTTCCAAGCATGGAGGGTCATGGTATGGGTACGCTTATTCAAACATAGCTCCCTATACTCGGTCACAACACGCCCTATGACCAGTTCCTAGGTGGCCTAACAACAGTCATCGGAATCTTCTGCCTCTACTTCCTCAGCACACCCTCCGAAGTCCCCTGGCCCAAACCTTTCGAGAGAAACGCATGACGAACGCCTGCATCGTCAGAAACCAGTCCGGGAACGACCGTACGGGACTAGCGATGGGATTGATCTTTCGTACTGCATAGCGAACCTTCAGGTCATCTTGCTTAACATCCCGATAAGCTGCACATCTGTGCTCTTGCTCTTGATCGTTGGATTCAGCACAATGCGGTGGCAGGGTCTGCGTCTGGGGATCATGGCTATCGCGACTGTTCCGATGTTCATCAGGTTGCTCGGCATGTCTCTCATCCTTACCACTCCGCATACGAAGGTAAGCGGCGCGATGATCTTGATCATGACGAGTCCTGACTTCCGCGCGCACACAGTGGACGAAGTGGGGCATGTTCTACATGGTGAGTCCTAGTCGTCTACTAGCGACATCAACACCTACTCATACCGCTGCAGACCTTCCCCTTAGTCCTCGCACGTATGTGATCTCTCTGTGGTCACGTGTCGTATTCAAGAAGCTGTAGTGTTCCTTCGACTGGACGCACATCCCAAGCAACTTTCCCGGGTGTGCCAAACGCACAGTCACATCCTCCTTCACTTTCGTGACGTACTGTGTCGGCAACATGGTGAGCCCAACCCTAACTCGCCTCACCACACATCGAAGTGCTGAACGCACCGCGCAGGTCAGCTCCCAAATCTTCAAGCCGCAAGACACACCGCAATACATGTCAGGCATCGTAAGCTGCAGCGTCTGCCTCACTCCTAACTGTCTCGTCATCCTCAGTACGTCTTCTCAAGTACCACTCAACCATCATCTGTGTGGACATTTCACCAGATCCTCGTGGCGCACGATCTACGTACTGCGCAATCGGTGGTGGGAGCGCGAGGCGGCTGCCGTGGGTGTTACCGAAAAAGAGCGCATCGCGCAGGGGAAGCTGAACGGCAAGCTCGATAAGTCGGTTTTTGAGAATCGGCAGGTGGGTACTTATACCGTTCTGTTGTGCTTTCTTTCACACTCGCTGATCATTTGTGTTATCAGTTCCAATACACTCCGTAGAGTGTCATCATATTTCATGGGTACACTGGTACATATACATGCTGTAGACTTTGAAATTCTGTACAACACGACCGGTCTTACTCCATCCTGTGACCCGCGTCCCCAGCACGGTGCATATAGACTGAATCTTTCATCGCCTCTCCAGCATAACAGCGCCAGGAGACAGCGGAGTCCGCCCTCCGTGACACGTCTTCTCTCAAAGCACACCACAAAGGAACAGAAAGGAACCCGGTTGCGGGTCGTTGCTAGAGCGAAGATGTGTGTGCCACACTAGATGAACACACAGACAAGGAGGAGGAGGAGGGATTGAGAACAAGAGCACCCGCGCAGGTCACGGTCCAGCGCGAGTTCAGGGCGACCAGTCACCACGGCGCATTTCATTTACGCTTTACGAGATCGTGTCGGGGGCGAGTGAGTATCGGGCGGCGGCGAACTGCGTTGACATTGGGAGGATGAGATGTTAGGGTGTTAGCCGAAGAGTAGCGAGCGTGCGATAGGTTTGAGACACACAGCGCGAGAAGAGTCCGTTCAACTTGAATACAATGTAAACCGACAGGCGCTCTACTTCCGTGATAGGCTACATTCGAGCGTGTTTACAGACATGAGGCAACGGCGCGCTAGCGCCCAAGTGCCCGCATGCATCGATAAGCATGCTGCACCAGACGACGTCGGCCACCGTCCATAGTATTGGCGTCGGTATGTCCCCGATGTCTCAGCTACAGAAATAGCATAGGGACCGAGTGATATTTGCGTGCATTATAATCATACATGATACATCTAGAGCCTTTTCGGATTGAGGAGGTACTGCAGCAGCGGCTGCCGGTTGGTATGGTACACGATTGAGACACGAGGGGTACCTCTGAGAAGAGAGCGAAGATGGGCAGGTGAAGGACAGACGAGGGAGAGAAAGGGAATCCACATTGTAAAGGCAGCATCAATCTGAATTGAAAGTTAATGATGACGTGCTAATTGCACGAACAAGGTAGCGTACCTTGTCTATGACACGAACGGTTGGCGATTGCTGAGCGGAGTAGGTCAGTTTCAGTACAGGGGAACAGACGAAGCATACCCACAAGGGCTGCGGCAGGTTGCGAGCTCTCAGGTAGCCCCGAATCTCCATAACTCTTTCAGCATGGTGGACGGAGCGGCTGTCAAGCACACAATGAAGATGGTGAGGGAAGAGAAGGCTCGTGTGTGCATTCGACTATGGCAGTCAGAATGTTCGGAAATTCGGACCGTCCGAAGCGCGGAGGTGCACACCCGCTACGGCTGACGACGAGCAGTTAGTTAGCTGCGGATGAAATGCTGATCAAACGCGTGCAGTCTGGTGCATCGGCCTTTGAGCTTGTATACCGACCATCACCATCCTGGCCTCGCTCGTCGCCGCAATCCACCACTGGCCCGCCCGCGCTCGCTGTCCTTGATTCGTCCTTCAACCCTCCTACCCGAGCGCATCCTGCACTTGCCTCTGCGGCAGGGGAAGCTGCCGGC
>UWZB01000824.1:0-46080 GCA_900536885.1 Peniophora sp. CBMAI 1063 | reverse complement strand
GAGCCCTTGCCGACACCAGTGAGAAGCGCATTCTTGTCCTTGAATGTCGTGCCGGAAGTCGCGATCTCGTGCAAGACGTCGAGGTAGACGCCCGTGAGGTTTGACGAGTACTCCCAGTTGGTGCCAACCTTGCGCTTGAGGTGCAAGAGGGGGACCTTGTCGGCGGCGACGGGGGCAACATTAGAAACATGCGGGCGCAAGAACTGCGAAGACGCGCGGCGCGTGCGAGGCTGGCCAGCATGAGGGCGCGTCTCGGCAGGCTCGTTCTTGAGCGAGCGGACGACACTGTCGTAGAGGTCCTTGATCTTGCCCTTCTGCTCCTCGGAGATCTCCGGCTGCGTCTTGACCACGTTCCACAGCTTGAGCACGTCCTCCTGGATCTTCTCCATGTTCACCGTGTCGGTGACGACGTTGTCCGTGCTCGCCATCTCCTCGACATATGCTTCGAGCTTGCGGACATTCTCGTGCACAACCTCCGAGTAGATGATCTCACCCTTCGCGGTGACCTCCGTCTTCGGCGCGGTGGGGAAGGTGACTGGGTAGATATATTAGGATCAAGAAAGCGAATTTGGAAAAGCGTAACGTACCATCTTTGTACAGCGGCGGGTGGCCGACTGCCTCGGTACAGTTGTCGATGAGCTCCTGTCCAAACTTCTTCGCCAACGCGTATCTGCGGAAGAAGTGAGCGAAAATACGAGAGGCAAGTGGGTAAGGACATACGTCTCGCTCTTGTTCGCGTCGACCTGATCAATCGCATATTGCATGTACGTGATGAATTCAGGGTCCGTGCGGTTCATGATGGCGATGCAGCGGGCGGTGATCTCACGGTCGACAGTCTTGAGGCGCCCGAAGAGGATGTCGTAGAACATGAGCAGCGCGTCCTGGCGCACCCAGTTCCACGATGAGTCGAAGTGGCGTGTCTTGAGAGCGTCGAAGCGCGGCTGAATACCGTCGATGTACGCGTCGCCATGCTCGCGCTGGATCGAGTCGAGCTTGTCCTGAAGAGCAGCAACGTTGGCCTTCTCGGCGTCCGCGCGGATTTCGCCGGCGCGGGAGTCCTTCTTGAGGTAGCGCATGTATAATTCGATGTGCTGTGCGGCAAGCTGCTCCTGCTCCGCCTGGAACTTGACGAACTCCTCAGAGTTGATAACAGCACCTCCAGAGGCACCACCGGCACCACCGGCAGCCGCGCCAGACGAGAGCGTGATACCTGCGCGCTGAGCGTATGCGGCCGCGACGCCGTCGACCCAAGCCTTCCCCTCAGCCTCCGAGCCGAGACGCTTCGCGGGCTCCATAGTCGTACCGACGAGAAGAACGGCGTCCGCGCGCTGCGGCCCGAGACCCCAGGTCTTCGAGAGGTGAGCCTTGATTGCACTCATGTTGAAGCCGCCGGGCATCTTAGAGCCAACCATGCGCGAGACGAGACCGCTGGTGTACTTGCCGAGGTTACCGGAGTGGCCGGAAGACAGCGCCGACCCGAGCTCCTCAAGCGGCAACTCCTCTCCCTTCTCAGGCGGCGACGCGAACTCCTGGCCAAGATCGCCGAGGATCTCGTTCTGCAGCGTAGATTTGCCGTTCGAAAGGTCCTTGATAGACTTAGAGAGAGGGATCTCGGAGATACCCTTCTTGAGTTTCTGCGCGACAACGACCGCGAGGATGTCGACGGCCTTTATGGGAACGTCTTCGATGGATGCGACGGGGCCGGAAGGCGCAGCAGCGGCAGCGGCAGCGACGGGGGCAGCAGCAGCAGGTGCGGCTGCGGCAGGCGCGGATTCGGTAGGAGCGGCCTCGGCCTCGGGCTCATCTTCGAACTTGTAGTAAATCTCTGTGGCGTGCTTCGCATGACAGTAGACGCTGCGCGTGCGGCCGAGCGAGTCGTCCTGAGCCTCGTACTTGGCCTTGTGCATGCGTGTAGCCATACCGGTAAACGTGGGCGAGGGGCCGATTTCGATGAAGCGCTCGAACTTGTACCTATTAATATATCAGCGCATGCCAAATTAAGCGAGATCAGTGGCAAACATACTGAGTGAACAACAAGTCCCGCGTCTCGATCCAGCGCACAGACGAGGCGAACTGGCACACGAGGAGCTCGACGAGGATCGTGTAAGCGAGCTTCTGACGCTGCTCGGCGGCACCCCACGACTCTGCATCCCAGTTCTTGAGCATCTTCGACAGGCGCGGGGAGGAAGTCTGGTCGTAGATGAGCTGGGTGTACTCCTTCGTGACCTGGAAGGGCTTGGCGACGAGGTTGGGAATATACTTCCCCTCGAGCATATCGGGGTCGAGCTGCTCGGCGTTGACCTTCTTGGAGAGGTCTGCATACTCGCGTCAGCGATAAGCAGAAGGTAAGCCGGTTTGAGATACTTACAAGCACGGAAAGGCATGACACCGGCCCAAAGGTAGCGCGAGTGGAAGGGCACGTCGATACCGGGGAGCGGAATGGTAGCATAGCCGCGCTGAAGCTCGAAGAAACCGTTCTCCTTCTTTGCCTTGTCGACGGCGTCAACAGCCTTGCGGTGGCACTCGTCAACGATCTCGCCGAGCATCTCCTTGACCTTCTCGATCGAGAACTTCTCAGTGAGCTATAGACGGCGTCAGCATACGGTAGTGTACAGGATGAGCTGTGGAGAAACGTACCTTCGCGATGTCGACGTTTTGCACCTTGAGGTAGTTCAACACGTTCGTCAAGCTCTGGAGAGCAACGAGCTCGCCGGCGCAGACGTATTGCTGGCCCTATATGACAGTAAGCCCATATTCCATACTCCAGTAAAGGGATGGCTTACCTCGACGTTATAGTTGACGATCTCAACCAGGCAGTCGCTGCGCGTCGCAACGGTGTCGACGATCTCGCGGAGTGCGGCATCCGAGAAGCTCTTGTTGACGCGGCTAGGGTTGACTGCGCACATAGCGTAGTTGGAGCGACCAGCGGCATCGCGCTCGACAGCGCGCTGCATGGTGATGCCACGGTAGAACACGACGTCGACGAGAGCAGAAGTGGGGAGTACGTCGGCGATGGAAGCGAGCGCAGAGTACTCGCCGAGCGAGTGACCTGCGAAGGCAGTGTCGCGCTGGACGAGCCCGCGCGCGCGCATATCCTCGAGAGCAGCGCGCTCCGTGACGACGAGGGCAATCTGAGCGAACTGGGTGGCGTAGAGGAGACCCTTGTCGCGTTGGTGGAAGCTGAGGTGACATGTAAGCATGAATATAGCGATGTAAATTAAGAAGAAAAGGCATACGTGTACTGCGGCGTGCGCGCGTTGATGTCCGCGAAGAGCGGCAGCGTCTTGACGTTCCCGTCCTTGTCCATAGCGTCGTAGCTCATGTCCATGTAGCGCTGACGGATAGCCTGACCCTTGATACCACCGAAGTGGATTGTCTTCTCCTTCGGATTGTTCTTGACGATGTCGACGATCGAGAAGCCATAGACGGCGAGCAAATGGGCATCGGCGCCGTCCCAGACCGCGCGAGCAGCAGGCGAAGACGCGTAGAGATCCATACCCATGCCGACCTCCTGCGAGCCTTGGCCAGTGAAGACGTAAACGGTCTCGGGCTGGGCGACCTCGGCGGTGCCAGCGAGCACGGTCTCGCCACGCTGGTTCTGCGTGGCGATCTTGATGACCATGTTGCCGTCGCGCATGCTAGTGTGCTTGAGGGTGACAGCGCAGTCGTCTCCGGGTAGGACCATACCAGTGAAAGCGACGTTGTACCTGTATGTGCATCAGCAAATCGTTCGCAATGATACAGTATGGGGAGGAGACGTACTTGAGAACGCGCTCGGGGTGGCCCTTCGCAACGACCGTCTCGACGAAGCGGCGCGTCGCCGCCGAAGACCACATCCCGTGGGTGATGGTGCCAGGCAGATTGGCGTAGTCCGCGAAGTACGGGTTGATGTGGATGGGGTTGAAGTCGCCAGAGACCTTGCTGTAAGGCTCGTTCGTCGCGGGCGTAGTAAACGTGTTGGGAACGCCGGCGGTGGTGAGCGTGTACTCGCTGGAGAGCGGGATAGCCTGACCCTGCGCGGCACCGTGACGAAGGAGGTAAGCGGTGACGGGGTTGCCTTGGCAGTCATCCCTGTCGAACGAGACCGCGCCGACCTTCACGAGCTTCTTGAGCGCGTCGCGCACGAAGACATCGCCAGCGACTGCAACCGCGCGGTAGTGGACCTTGTCCTTGTAGGTCACCTCGCTGCGGAGGCGGAAGATGAGCGAGGTGCCGGCGGTAAGCGGCTTACGCTCGTCTGCCCACTCGAACCACTCCTTCGACCGCAGAACGCCGACGTCGGCGTCGCTCTCAAGCTTCACAATGTAGTCGGGCTCCTCGATGGTCTCGAAGGTGTTCTGGAAGTCCCTGAAACGTCCGCGGTAAAGAAACGCGGACTCGACCTCGATCACCGGTTTGCCCTCGCAGAGCACATGCCCCTGCACGCGCACCGTCTTGCCTGCATCGCCATTGACCACAGCTGTAACACGAGCCTCAGCGCGGCAGACGTCGCCAGCTTGAAGAGCACGGGCGCCGTCAACGACCTTGAACCCGTTCGAGAGGTGGACGAGCTTGAGGAGATCGCCGTCGATGGTGCTGGGGAAGATTGCCTTCATGATAGCCTGCCAGCCCGTGACAATGGCGAAGTCGAGCGGTGCCTTGACGTTCTCAGCACGCTTAACCTTGAACTCCTCCTGCTGGTTGCCGACGACAGCGCAGAACGACTCTACGTTCTCGGCCGAGATTGTAACCTCAGGGCCGGTGAAGGTGGCGCGGACGTTAAGCGCAGGCAGCTTCTCGTTATCACCGAACCACAAGCGCCAGTAGAAGTCCTTGATCCTGTCGTTGCGGCCCGTCGAGACCTCGTGGATGGGCGCGTATGGTTGCTCAGGCTTGTATGCGAAGTCGAGGGAGAGCGGAACAGAAGAACCACGGCGCTCCTCGAAGAGCGTGACGCCGATCTTGCGCGCACCAGCGTCGAAGGCAACTTCAACTGCCTTGAACTCTGCCGGGTGAGCGCCGAAGGAGCGTGCAGCGCCGTAAAGGGCCACACGGTCGGGCACGCCCGAGGCGTTCTTATGGACAGTGACGTGCTGGCCTGCGCGAGGGGCGAAGAGGCGGCGAATGGGATTGTCAATGTAAGCAGTGCCCTGAACGATGACCGGGGCCGTGAGCAAAGCGCGCCACCAATTGAGCTCGGTGCCGGCAAGCTTCTCCAGCCAGGCACTGCTCTCGGGGACCGCCGCGCCGACAGTGTACACGTCCTCGTCACCCTTCTGCTCCGCCTTGACGCCAGATACAGCAGGGACGGCGCGAGGAACAGCGCCGATGTAATCGACAAGCGGGATCTTGGACTCGTCGCCGCCGTAGGCCGTCTCGAGGAGCTTCTTCACGAGAACGTCGGTAACACCGTCGAGCATCTCCTTGATCGGGATATCCTTCTTAAGCGCGTACTTAGCGGCGACGGGGCCCTGCAGAATGCAGACACGCTGAGGGTCCTGGTCAAAGACGCCTTCGATATCCTCAGCCTGCCAGAGTGAGTCCTGAAGAACATGTAAGCATACAATACGTAGGCAACGGAGCTCATCGATGCATACCTTCTTGAACCAGACCTCGAATGTGGAGTCCAAAACGGGGATGAACGGCACAGGCTTCTGGCCGGGGCGCTGCGAGACCGCGAGGAAGTAAGCGCGGTCCTCGCTCGCAAGCAGCTGCTCAGTAGCAAGCGGGTATGCCTTGAAGAACTCCTCGACGAACGCGTGGGGTTTGTCAAGCTGCTGGTAGCTCTGCAGCAGCGACGCCTTGGCCGCACCAGCGAAGCGCTCCTCGACGCGGCGAAGCCAATCGCCCGTGAGGTTGCGAAGCGAGACATCGACCCAGCGCTCCTCGTGCGCGACATACATGAGGCGGACGAGACGGAGAACGGTTTCCTCGTAAGTCATGTCGCCGAGATCCTCGGCAACCGAGCTAGGAAATATCATGAGGAAGTAGACTATAAGTGATGAACAGGGAGGACGCACCCATCCTTCTTCGCACCGAACCAAGGCTTCTGGAAGTCCTTGTTCAACTTGCCGATAATCTCTCCCCTCCTCTCCTTCAACCACGGTTCCCTCTTCTCCCTCGGCATCTTGAACACCGTGTCGTCGAACTCCTTCCACAACTTGACGGCGCGAGTGGCGACTTTGTGGATAGGCTCGCCGAGCTCACTCCTAACCGTCAGAATCCCACCCGTCTCCTTCGCGTAAGTCCCCTCCCATTGCGCATCGTCGACACCAGACGCTGCCACGATCAAGTCCTTGACGCTCGCGCTCGTGTGCGCCTCCTTAGCAATCATGGCCCACGAGCCGAAGAGGAAGCCGTCGAACGGCATCGGCTGAAGACCGTAAGCGGCGCTCCACTCGCCGGAGAGGTACGGCCAGAGCTGCTCGCCGGCGCCGAACCCAGAGCCACCGACGAGGACGATGTTCTCGTGCGCGCGAATACGTGCGTAGGTCTGCACGATCGGCTGGTGGAAGTCCTCGTAGCTGTGGTGACCACCGGCGCGACCGCCCGTCCACTGCATGATGATCGGGAAGTCCGGGTTCGCTGCAGCGATGTTAACGACCTGGCGGATACCCTCGACCGAGCCGGGCTTGAACGCGACGTGACGGATGCCGGCGCTCTTGAGACCCTCGATGATCTCGACTGCCTTCTCGGTAGTAGGGATACCAGCAGCGACACAGAAGCCCTCGATCGGCAATCCTTCCTTGCGCATCTCCTGCCAGAGCGGGAACTGGAAGCCGAACTGGCGCGGGTTGATGTACAGCGCGTTGAGGGTAATGCCAACACCGGCCGGGATCTTGCTCTGAATTTCGGCAACCTTCGCGCGGAGTGCAGCGGGGGAGTAGTGGCCACCGCCCGCGAGCTCGACGTGGTAACCAGCGCTGAGGACTGAGGAGACAAAGCCGGCCTTGACGGTTGTCGGCGTCATGCCTGCGACCATAACTGGGGGCTTGCCGAGGAGGCGCGTGTAAGGAGTGTCGAGATGAAGCTTACCATCGCTATGCAGTATATTAGCCTCGTATTCCATGCAAGACAGATGATCAATACGAACCTCGTCTTAACGAGCTTAGGCGACCACTTCTTGGCCCACGACTGCGCAAACTGTACGTCCTTGATCGAGTAGAATTCCGCATCTCCTTTGCCCTTCTCGCCGAGCACGATTGTACGGACGCCGCGGCCATCCAAGTTGCGGGAGGTAAGCGGACCGATGCCGTTCAAGCCACCAGCGCCGAAGTCGACCGCATGAGTTGCGCTAGCAGGGAAGTCCGTAGCCGCAGTCCAGTGGATGTGGCGCGTGAAGACTTGCTCGGTGATCGAGCGCGTAAGCGAACCAGACGCCTTGCGGAGGTCAGAGCCTGTGAAGTGTGTTAGATAAGATAAGATGGGATCAAGATCTTCAGCGCTTACCGTCTTCGGTGTTGTAGACCGTGGTCTGGAGCGCACTGGCCTCGAAGAGTTCCTCGCCCTTGAGATCCTCTTGCAGCAACTCATCGACGCCGTCCTTGAGGTACTGCGAGTGGTAGGGTACACTGACGACCAGGAAGCGGAGGAAGACGACTGGCTTGCGCTGGGAGAAGGGAACCTTGTTCTGCTCCGCCCCGCTTGCAGCCATGATCTTGCGCAAGCTCGCAACAAGACCGTACAGAGACCTCGGCGGGCCAGTGACAACAAACGCCTTGGGGCCGTTATGCAGCGAGACCTCGAGCTGCGAGTTGGCGGGGAGGTGCTTGTTGGTTTTGGCGACATGGGGTTCCAGCTCCTTGAGCGTCAAACCGACGACGGTAAGCATGGGCGACGGGGTACCGAAGCCGGCCTCCACGGACTCCTGTATCATGCTCGGCTCGAGCGCGAGGACAGGGAAGTGCTGCTGTCCGCGGTAACCGGCGAAGAAGAGCCAAGTTAGCGCCTTGAGTGCGTTGCGTTCGAAAGAAGCGTCGTCCGTGGATGCTGCGATCGCTGCGGCCGTTGCAAGACCTTGCGAGTGACCAGACATGCCAGAGAAGTGGGAACGCAGTTCACCGGGTCCAAGACCGGCGGCGCGTGCTGCAACGAGATACTGTACGAGCTGCGTCAAGCCGATTAAGGGGAACGAGACCGGGATTGATGCGAAGTAAGAGGTTGGCGGACGCGGGGCCGCACCAGTGAGCCATGCGAGAACGTCGAGACCGTTGGCGTAGTATGGGGATTCCGAGTGCTGCGCTGCGAGTGGCGCGAGGACAGAAGAAGTCGCCTTCTGTAGGAACGGCTCGACGAAAGGCCTGTAGACCTCGAAAAGCGCCTGAAGTTCGTCGAAATAGACCTCGTTGGGGCCCTGGCCGCCGAAAAGCGCGTAGACCTCCGTCTTGCCCGCAGAGAAGAGTGCGGGCGCAGCAATCTCCGGGACATGCTCGCCAGCGCTTTGCAGCGCGGCATAGGCAGCAAAGTAGGATGTGAGCACGGCCACGCGAGCATCCGAGTCGTAGCGTGCAACGAGCGAGTGCACGTCGGTGGAGGAGAGGTAAGAGCGTGCGAAGAAGGCGAGTGCCTTGGAGAGCACGGCGAGCCGCGCCTTGCGTCCTGCACCCTCGGATGCGGCAGAGACGGCGTCTACGGTGAAACCCAAAAAGCGCGCGAGCAGGTGCACGTCTTGTTGCGTCTTGTCCTCCAGCTCGGCCGCGTTCTGCGCCTCGTCGAGGATCGACTGCGAGTGCACAAAATCGTCGCGGAGTACTTCTGCGGCGAGCCACGCGTCGGGCTCGGTAGATACGGGAACGCAGAGCTATGACCATATAATCAGTATTTGTTCGAATCTAACCATTGATCGTAATATAATACCCTGGATTGGCCGACATGTATGACGAGGGGACGCTCGTCAATGGCGCGCACGGCGTCGCCGTTCAAGTTAGCGGGGGATGCGGACATTATTTTCGTTGGGATAGTCCGGCAGTCTATGGAGGAGGAATGTGATGGTGGGAGGAGCCAAGCAGCTAGCTAACCGGCCAGCAGCCGAACGCGCATTTGGTTTTGAGCTGCAAGCCCCAACGACAAGCGAAACCCCACCAAGACGCGCGTTAGACACGCCTTCAGACAACAAATCCCGCAACAGATCCAACTTCGGCGCCCCGCGCGTACGACATTTCTCTTCACATACTTTGGGGCTCATTGTGTAACTCTTCCGGCGTATGCCACAGATGCCCGATGCTCAAGTTTTTCACTCTCAAGCGCCGGGCGGTCAAGTCAGCTGCGCCTTCTGCTCGACGCGTCGACGCGCGCCAAACGCGCTACACGCGACTCGACGCGTGGCGCGTGCCTTGATCTCTGCTTTCCCCAACCTCGGCCTCGATCTCGCAGAGCTTAAGCTGCGCGTCTCTCAACTTGTACTCTATGTGGGCAACGAGCAACAGAGTTGTATGCGCCTCTTATAGGCTAGTATCCAGATGCTCTGTACTTCGCCTTATCTCGATCAATGCATGCCAGACGCCATGCTTTTGCCTCGCATCCATAGATCAGCGAATCCGAAGACGTCCGCGACATCGTGTCTACAGCGCGTCTCCCAATCTCTGCACGGGCAATCTGTAATCTTCTCGAGCTCGCCATCTCCCCTCCGAGCCTCTCCCGACCCTGCTCGAATCAGCCCCATCGCGACCTTCGACTGTCAACTGGGGCAATTCGCATCTCGGCCGCCGCATTGACACCCGGGACTTACCGCCTTTTAGCCCGCGTTTCCCAGTCGCATCCGAAGACTGAGTGCGGTGCCGATGTCGTAGACTAGTACTGGAGGTCCTGCTCACTACTGTCATTGTATGCCCACTAGAAGAGAAGAGAAGAGCTGCCACATAGACTCGCGGGACGAGTCCTACTCATGCTGTCACCGTGGACTTCACCGCTCGGGGGCCGGCCGGTACTTCGCGAAAAACAGACGTAGCGTGTACAGGTCTACCCTTCCGAAACATGCGCATGAGGCGTGGCATCGATGCTAGCCGGAATCCGCGAACCTGATTATCCGTACGTATACGCGTGGACGAAGGGAGGACGAACGAGCGGTGATCAGAGTTAGAGCCGTGGGAACGGGCCACCGCCACGAGGCTCACAGAAGGTGTGGCGCGCTGCGCGATCGCACTGCTCGTTTCAGCAAGCCCCTCCAGGGAGTTCCCTTGCACTCATTATACACGATACACGCAATGAAGAGTGTCACATTGTGCTTCATGCTCCACATCCATAATGAAAGTGTGAAGTTGGCCCGTCAGCCCCAGGCCTGGCACGGCTGGCCGATGTAGATATGCGCTCTCGACGGCGATTCCCTAGCAAGTTGTCACTTCATTCAACGCGGTACATATGATGAAACATGACTACGACATGTGATATGCAGTCGGTATACTAGTGTCATATGCAACAATTTCATGGATACAGTTCCGCAAACTTATCGGTTGCCTGTATGGATAGCTTCAGCTTATGTCAGACCCCGGTATCACCCCTGCTTACCTGCACGAGCAACTTCTGAGTCCCAGGCTCAGTTGAAGAATGGCCAGAGTCCGGCACGATATGGAACTCGGCTTCCTCCCACACCTTGTGCAGTGTCCAAGCTGTAGTAGCCGGACACACCACATCATATCTTCCCTGCACAATGACGCATGGGATGTGCCGTATCTTGTCAACCTCTTGCCGCTCGAGCAGCTGCCCGTCGCGCATGAAGCCTGTGTTGACGAAGTAGTGGTTCTCGATCCGCGCAAATGCGTTACTGTACTCGTCCTTCTCCGCCTTCGCCAGGTTCTCGGGGTCGACGTACAGCTTAGAGGTCGCCATCCTGCATGAGCAGGGTCAGTGCTGGCTCAAGGTGATGAAGATAGGCAGCGTGCATACTCCCACTTCGTCCAGGCGCGA
The DNA here is from genome assembly GCA_900536885.1 of Peniophora sp. CBMAI 1063. NCBI lineage: Eukaryota > Fungi > Basidiomycota > Agaricomycetes > Russulales > Peniophoraceae > Peniophora > Peniophora sp. CBMAI 1063. The sequence goes on along the minus strand of UWZB01000824.1, from coordinate 35,199 downwards.
GCGGCTCTCATCCGGATCTCGTCGTCGATCGAGTTCAACTGAGCGTGATAAGCCAGGATGATATCGCCGCGCTCCTCCTCCGGGATCGGTGCAATGTATTCGTCCCTGTGAAAGACAAAGATGCTGAGCGACCATACCTACTACATTCAACGACTCCTTACCAGGCATCAGGGAAGAGGTGCGAGGCGCCTTCCTGGTAGAACCACCGAAGCTCGCTGTGGCGATCGGCTCAGACTCTGGTAAATGGGGCCACATCGGCAAAACGGTGCCACACCTCTGGCGTAGTGTGAAGATCCCGCTAGGTACGTATGAGCTCTACGAGGTCTATCGCAGCTCTGCAAAAACGGAACTCACCGAAGAACCAGCGTCTTGACGCGATCCGGGTGCGTCTAGGAGTGCAACATGAGGCAGCAGTCCTAAAGATATGATCTGGATACCAACCTGAGCGTATGCCAGAGATAGCGTCGAGCCCTATCATACCGTTAGTGGCTGAGCATCTGTATACGCATATGCATACCCAAGAACCACCAAAAACGTGCCACTTCTCGATGCCTAGATGCTCGCGCAGACGCTCGACATCTTTCACGAGATCCCACGTCGTATTCTCTTCCAGGCATGCGCTCCTGCGCATCGTGAGTACATGACTGAAAATATCAGAGAGAGCCGATTCGCGTACGGAGTGGATTTGCCAGCGCCGCGCTGGTCAAGCATGATCACCTATATGCAGGGCGGTCCACATTCAACCGCAGTCCACACAAGCGACAGACCAACGCACCTGGTACTTTGAGTGGTCGAAGAAGCCACGATCTCTACCGTCACAGCCAGATCCGGGTCCACCTATAAGAGTACATCCCTACGAATCAAGCCATGATGGAGGCCTGGAAGCTAAGACAGTCCGCACCATGCAGGAAGATCACTACAAGGCATCAATACTGGTTGTCTGAGTCCTTAAACGGCGAACCTACCTGGTGTACCCTCTTTGCTCCCCGATATCTCGTAGCTAGATACGATCTCAGAGCTGAGCGCATGCGTAGCATAGTCTTTGGCACGCACTGGAGCGTGTGTATATCGGACACCTTCAGCTTTCCGGCCGTGAAGGGTTGCTGGTGATCGTACATGGCGCGTAAACTTGAGCCTCGAGTGAAGCAGCGAGCAGGTGAGATGCGTCGTGATGGGAGTATACTAGAAACTCGAGTAGATACGCGCTGCCTTAAGGCGGCGCGAAGAGTGGAGGTGGCCAGCTGAGTTCGCATCAGGCGGAGTGCCGCGGCTTCGAGACCGTCGCTCTGCTCTCGACCATCATCATTGTTCACAGGGTGTGTGGTGGCCGACCGTGGACTCGATCTCCATACCGCAGCACGCTCTACTTTGAACATGCTCTTGCATGTCATGACCTGAGTGACTTGTCTGACCCGTTCGTCTCGTGTAGAGTACATTCTGTATAAGACTGAGCCCAATGCCAGTCCCTGAACGCGATCTTCAACTGCCCATATAGATAAGATCATCTGTCTTATCTCAGACGTAAACGCTTCTCCGCCGCAGGATAGAGTGATCTGTACTGACGGTTTTCCGAGCGGACCTGAGTGTTCTCGCATGATGCTCGGGGCCTGTCGCATTACATGCTTCGGCAGGGATCGGCTGTTAATTCTCCGCTGGGTGCACCTCTGGATGTCTGAAACGACCTAAAGGCGGCCATTACGTGCTATGTTTGGCCATACCACTCGCTACTGGACCTGCATTGCACTCAAGTTTGAACGCTTGGGCCTGCATCACAGAGCGCTGCTCATCGCGACGTGACATTGAACTCATGAATTGTATTGATTAAGCAGAGCCAGTCTAAGCGGACCTCAGGTAGATGTAGCGTAAATCCAGCAAACGGGATCGTGAAAGCAAAATAGCGAAGCAACTGGTATCTTGGAAGTCGCGATTATGCAGACCCGGCTGCCTCGGGAATAGCAGGAGCGACAGACTGTGGAATGGTTGCCTCCTCCGCGATGGTCTCGGCCACAGTCGGGTTCATTGTAACGTCGACATCCCCAGTTGGCGTGGGGGTGGGTATAACAGCATCAGCGGTCACGGACGCCGGCACCTCGACGGTCGTTTTGGCGGGCGCAATAGGCGGCGATGCCTGCTTGATATCCCACTCCGACAGCCCGACTCGTCCACCGAGCTCACGCCAACGCTTAAGTTGCACCTCGCGGAGCTCCGCACACATTTGCAAGAGTGCCGACCAATACTTGTCGTGATCCCACTGGAAGTCGACTCCGCCTTTCCACCCTCCGTCAGCGAAGAGCTGATCGGCCGTAAATAGCCCTTCTTCTACAGGCTTCGGGTTGAACTTCATCTTTTCGCGTGTGCGTGGGTCGATGAGCGGTGTGATGAGTTTGAAGAAGGCATTCAAGAGCCAAGGAACGTTGAGAATCATCGCACGACCGAGACGTTCTAGTTCACGCTGCCATTAGTACCCCGCAAACACGAGGACAGCGGAAAGAACGGACGTACCGGGGTAGTGCGTCTGCAGGATGTTCAAGACAGTCTTCGCTGTACCGAATGAAGGGTTCTTTGCCCGGTCGGCAAAATTGATCATGAGCGAAAGAGTCTCCACGCCTGGCCCTGCAAGGTCGAGCGTGCGCTCGAGCATCCAGACTACGAATTCGATCTGTCTATGAGACTCCTCCGTGTTCTGGCGGCTGGGAATGAGGTAGAGAGCTGGGCGGCGGTCTGCGTCATAACCGTAGATGATCTCCTTGCCCGTGACAGACTAGCAGGTGTGCTGAGTATAAGCAGCACACGAGATAATCAAACCACCGCAGCGCACCTCGATCTTGAGCTCGTCGGCCGATAGGTCCCATACACCAAACTCGCGCCTCCATTTCAGTGTACCCTCAACTCGGTCGATGGCATCCTTGGCAGAGCTCCATTTGATGGCACGTAGAAATCTGAGAAACTAGTTCAGTTTCCTCTCAAGCTCGAGTATAGGTGGTGCGAACCTTTGCAGGCATTCTCGTGTCTACTCGCGGCTCGTCAGTGCCACAGCTCTCGCACAGACAGACAGTCACGCACCAGCCAGAATTTCTCAATCTCAGTGAGCTCTGAGCCTTTCTCTCCGGGGACCTTGTAGTCTTCACTGCCAAAGTGTTCAAGTAGAGCATTGAGCATAGTCTCTTGTTTTGGAGATAGGTCCTCCGCGGGACGCTCCACTCCTGCTGGCAGCGGCGGCGGCGGCGCTGGCGTATATATTGCCACCTTTTCGGATTTGGATGTCATCACGACGGGTAGTTTTTTGGAAGGCCGGAAGGTGATGGTACGATATCAACGAGCACGGACGCGCCGCAACGCGTCGAACGCGTCCGTCATGGCCGCTGATGGTACGGGCCGGTGCCTCCGCTGTTTGCATCAGTTTTGATCTAGCGCGCATATATAAGCCTGCGGTCACGCTTTAGTTCAACTTTCGACGCTTGCTTCCCCACCCCCAGCATCGTCCAGTCGAGCTGTCCGCCTTCCCGGCGAGCCGACCAAATATTGAGCGAGACAAAGCTCGGACATACCAGTCCATCCCTGCCACGGGACACGCGAGAACCATCGCTACGCAGTTTACTGTGACCCCCCTCCGAACAACGATATCTTGTACATCCAACCCTACCTAGTTATCTTGATGTCCAATCAATCGTTGTTCAATGAAAATTCCATGCGCATGCGCGGGGACATGGACGTCCCCGAGCGTTTGCTGCAATCGAACCGTCTACAGACCGATGAAGGTGTCCGACTCGCGCTGAGCGAGCTGGGCGCCTTCATTAAGGGCGGCGGCGCCGTGGAACGATTCCTTGACGCCGCTGTCAGTGTGTGCAATTCTCTTCCGTTCGTCATATCAGGTAAGCGTTTTCCTTCATCTGGTTACAGTATGTATGTCTCGTCTGTGGATTCCCTTTCTGTATTTTAGTAGCTTCGTAAGTATGTAGGTAGGTCCACGTCGGAGAGCCCGGCGTCTGGGTTAAGGTACGTCGTTATTCCCGCTGAGACTCACTGGAGCTGACTCACTTCTACCGGATAGGTTTCATTATTGTGCTTAGCTCCTCTCTCTGTCGCATACATGGGACTGACTGGTCCCTCGTGTTTCTAGTCGCCTCCAGCGAATGCATCGACACGGTCGCTCCAGCCATCCTTGGCCTCTTCCCAATCTCCGCCCCTGCCTGGTCCGAAACATTGCTCGGATGGCGTATCTTCCTAGAGCTCTTCCGCACCGCCTATTTCCTCCCGGTACCCAGATCCGACAAGCACGAAGTCATCTTTCGCGAGATGAACGTTTTGGTCGCCAACGTACCACCGGTGCTGACTTTGCTACCACGACTCGACTGGTCCGACGACATCAGCACTTTGTCGTCGAGTCTTAGCGGCTCAGACGCTACACCTGAGCCGTGGCAATTGAACTTCGGTTCCCCGCCGAGACTCACGAAAGGCCAACGCAAGCAAGCGAAGAAATGGGCACAAGTTGAGCGCCGAGCCGAACAGCAACTAGACAAGTTCGAGGAGGCCCTTGCCGCACTCGGGCATGATTTGCCCGTATCGCAAGAGGAAGCGGATGTGCTAGCAGCAATGCTGCTTTTCAAGTGCAGGAACGAGCTCAGGGTCAGTGCAACTCGCCAGTCTTACCGGAGTGGCACTAACACGCAGCCTACGCAGAAACTGATTCAATACTTTCGGCGCAAGGACGGAGTACTACGGGAAGCGGTGAAGCGGGCATATGTGCCCGTGGCTGAGAACGACTCGACGACGGAACCTGCACAGGTTGCACACACTTCTGTAGTGGGTCGAGTCTTCCGTGCCCATTGAGTGTCGCACTCAATGTCGATGAGCAGGAGCCGATTGGGAGTTTGCAAGGGGGGAGCGATGATGACTCGTGTGCGAGTGCCCGACAGTTCTCGCAAGAGGGCTTCGGACCCTGGGCTGTGTACTTGTCCCCAGGCGCTCAAGGCGATATCCGCATGGCGGAGCGCCGTGACGCCAAGATGCACACTATCTTCGTCAAGAAGTTGATGTGAGCGCCGCTCCCTGAACTCAGGCCCTCATGTTCGCTGAACCTCAGGAAGGGAACTGTCCAAGGGGTTCTTCTCCTCCGACAATCAAAAGCACTTCACGGATCGCAATACAGCCGTTCCCGTCTTTGAGGCGAAGATGACACGCGATACGAGGCTGATAGTGGGTCGCTGCACTCTCATCGAGCATGGACACACGAGCTGACGGGACTTGAATAGTACCAAGTCGATATCATGCCAGACTTTGAACGCCGAGTGCTGCGTCAAGGTGCGTCTTTATGGTGCAGTTGGCCAAACAACCTGCTCACCAGGAAACAGCGATCTATGTCTTCACCATACGCAACCACCGTCAGATTGATAAGCGGCTGTGGACATCTGTATCACATCATTGGACGACAGCAATGGCACGCTTTGGAGACTCAAAGTGGGAGCTGATGACGCCCCAGTCTCGGGCATATGTCAAGCGCTGCACTTATCGTGCACCAGAAGAAACGACAGGAGATGTTGTGATTCGCCCTGGCGAATGGCCAATGGCTTTGAACGTGGAGGATACGAGTCATCATGCAAGTTCAGCTCTGGTGAGCATCGCGCGACGCTCCTTTCCCAGACGCCTGCTGAGACCGGCCTAGCGGGATGAGGTTTGCATAGCTGAGGCCCATCCGACGACATCACGCCTGAGATCTACGCCGGAAAGGCGGACGAAAGAGAGGCGCTCTCATGTGTCTGCATGATGTGGGTGAACGAGAGTGGCGTTGATGGATGGCTATGGATATGGACCTGAGAACTCGCTTGTTATACTGACATCTGGACTGTGATGTATCTGTATACATATGTGCCCCTGCCACTTTGGAGTCATCAGTCTTCGATGGCGCGGTTATGGTTCACTCCCACTGAGATTTGGCGATACGCTGCGCTACGCAGTATGAAGCACTGACCCCAACCCCAGTGTTGGCACCGTCACTCTCTCTTCGACACTCGAGGTGAAACTCATTGTATCGCTTCATTTTGGCATGATGTCATCTCCACGTAGCAATACGCTGAAGTCATCAAGCATGCCCACAAAAATGAGCATTTGCGCGCACTAACGTATGGCATATAGTCCCGAGTCCGCCAGACACGGACTCATCCCTTGATCCTCCTACATTTCTTCTTATGTCCGCCTTTGATCCAGTCGCTATGATACAGTCGTAAGCCCTTCTCTTTCAAAACAATGAAGCCAATATCGCACCGTTTCTGACAGTTACGACCGCAATACCGCGCGTCGCCGCATCCTTTACAAGATGAAAGCTTCAAGCTATCATCTGTCGCCCTATGGTGAGGACAAATAAACCACAGACACCGCCGCGCAGCATCCCGCCCGTGTCTCTTTTGCTCCGCATCGAGGTCCAGCCCGAGGTTACTGCCCAGTTGCAGCCACGCGCCCATGACGGACTCGCAGTCGTGACGGCGGTCCCGGTATGCTTTCGAGAGTGGCAACGCCTTATGCGCGGCTTGTAGAGCGCGATAACTAGGCCACCAATCAATACGTAGTTGCGCTTTCAGGTCGTCCAGGAAGCTTTTCGCTGCGTGTTGACGCTTCAGGTTACTCACGACGGATGAGAGGATGACGGTGAGGTGACAAGTGAAGCCTTCCTTTCCGATGGTTTTGGATGGCCCTGCGTATGAGGGAAGAGCGTGAGACGTGTTTTGTGACTGTGATATCACAAGTACTGCGTGCCTTCGATAGACTTTTCGACGCTCGGAGAACTCGATAAGGTGATGAGATCGAGCATGAGCGCCAGCAAAGCGATGAGGTCTTGTGCCCGCATCCCTTCCGCCGCGGCCAGCGCGTCTCGACGACGTTTATCTTCAAGTAGCTGACTGTATGTCACGAACAGGTCAGATATACGAGCGCCTGGTGACGAGTACGCCAACGAGATCCATCCGTAAATCGTACTGACCGGCTTATAGTAACAGCCGCCATGCCCATCGCTTCCACATGCGCAGCAGGGTCATCGAGCCCGCTTCCGCGCACCATGTTAAGCGTAAAGTGAACGAGGTGTTCGTGCGTCCTGTACTTGCGTACATGCGGATACATGGCCGGCACATCCGTCAAAGCGAGCATTTCGAGCAGCGCCTGACACGGGTGCCACAGCCCGCCCTGCGTCACGAACACTCCATGGGTAAGCATCGCGTTGAGCCTGGCGAAGAAGCGATCGGCGCCAAGAGTGTCCGGGGCTAAGATGGCGTCTTTGACTACATCTGAAGGTTGGAATGATACGGGAGAGTTCAGGAGCTTGCCGTAGGCGTTGAGCGTGTAGTACGAGACGGACTTGAACACGTCGAGGTTGCTGTCGATGCACCAGAACCAGAGCGCCACATGTGGCATGAAGCTCTCGCCAGGCGCTATCTGCTTTGGGGACCTTCAACGAGATGGGTGTCAGCTATGGCACATGTGATTGAGAAGCGATAGAACAGAGCGTACATTGTTTGGTGTATACCAACATAGTATCCGAGAAACGATACCACGGGCTCGGCCCATGTCACGCCCGTCGGTCTGAGTTGAGCTTCTTCGTATTGGTGCTCCTCCGGCGCACGTATCGCGAAGTGTCGTCGCTGCTGCCACAGACGACGCCAGATAGCCGATGACCGGCTTTGGAGCACCTCGAGGCGCCATTTGTTCTGAAGGAAGCGACAGAGAACCTCCAAAATGCTATCGACGAAGAACTGCGCCGGACAGTGGGCAGTTAAGCGGGCAATCAAATCCGCAGCAAGTGCCAATTCGCTATGAGGTGTACATACCATCGGAGCGGCAAGGAACTCGTCCTCTTCTGAGGCCACGATGTCCAGCAACAGATCCGGGAGTCCCACTTTCTCAAACTCGCGGTCGAGCTCCCCAAGACGGCCGATACGCGCAGCTGTTAGATGGACGAGCCAGACGATGCATCCCATCCGGTCAGCATGCACCAACAGCTCTTCGTTCTCTTCCCATCTCGCGCTTCGACCAGAGTACAACCGACGAAGCGTGTCGACGCCAGCAGCCAGAGCGCCGCGCGGATCCGTTCGCGGGCCCAGTTCCTCTGCAAGGGTACACTCAGAGACGCCTGCATCACCGGTCATGTGGTGGAGAGATCGTCTTTTCAGATGGCCGATATGGTGCTCTGTGTGGACATGCTCGGGGGTGCGGGTAGACATGTCTGGCTTATCGGTCACGCAGTAGGCGGGGTCAAGGGATGGCCTGATGGGCGTTGAGAGCAAAGTGCGATCTCGAGTCTCAACCGCGTCGATACCGATATGGCATCTCATTTCCGTTTGCGAAGGAGTGGGTTGCTTGTCGTGAGCTTTGCAGACGATGAAGATTATCCCAAACGCTAGATAGGCGACAAGAGAGTTGATATCGATCGCAGGCAGTGTCGTCCAACCGGAGACCTTTATCACGCAGCCCACGACAGCCTGTGTCAACCGGTGGGCGGAATCTGCAACCTAGAGTATATCGTCTAGGAGTCCCACGGCAGGCAACCCGGTCTGTGGATTCCCCGCGATACGCGATCTTCCTTCACTGGCACGAGATGTACAAAGCGCATTTCATTATATGTACCACAACAAAAGCCCACCAAGCAAAGCCCACAACTATTGCACGTATGTATATCTCAGAAAGGGAACGTAGCGAGCCGAGATTGAGAAGCAAGCATTTAGGTAGAGAAATAAACAGAGGGAAGGAAAGAGAGAGAGAGACTTGAGTATTACTTCTGCTACTTTGATTTCAAGCACTTCGGGATTGAGACTGGCAATGATGAGAGAGAGAGGGTCGTAAAGGCGTGAGGGAGGTATCGATAGCGGGTGATGCGGAGCGGCGAGGGAAGGGTAACGCAGCGAGCAAAGGGTGAGGAGCACGGCGAGGAGCATGAAGATAGCTAAGCGACGACGAGCAACGGGGTCGTAAGCATGAGCATGAGCATGGGGTGTCATAAGAGGGGGTCGTCATATACGAGCATAAGCGAGTCGAGCACTGAATCAAGGGCCAAGTTCTAATCAAGCGCGTCCAGCGCGCCCCCCTCAGCCCCCAACATAGTCCCATGCACCCTCACCCTATAAAGACACGTATACTCCGCACCCCAATTCCCCAGCACCCGCAACACGACCACCCCAAAGTCGACCCCCAGCGCCTTAACGCCCTCGTCGATGTCAAAGGTCTGCACGGGCCGCCCCTGCCGCGCATCGTACTCGAACGCCGCAATGCGGACGTACTTCGCGCTTTTCGGGAGCTCGGGCGGATACTCCTCTTCGCTCTCCTCGTCCTGCACCTGCGCGCATTCCGGAGAATTGGGAGCGGATTCGCCCGAAGCGCACGCCGCGCGCCTCATAGCCCGCCCCATCTCCCAAACGCCGACCTTCTCCAGATTCTCGCGCCCTTCAACAAGACCCCACACCTCCATCCCCCTCGGCGCGCTCCTCACGTCCCACGCGAGCTCCCGCGCGAGATGGTCGATGCTGATGGCGTCGATGAATGCGGGCCGGGCGAGCGCGACGCCGAGCGTTCCGTGGGAGCCGCCGAAGGGCCAGCACATCCCCGCGGAGGTGTCGTGGTGGAGCGCGTAGACGGGCGGGCGGCCGACGGGTGCGCCGGAGCCTGTGAGGAGACCGTGTAGGGCCTCGCGCAGACCGCGCGGGGGCGCGTCGAGTGTTGGGCTTGTGAGGCTGGGTATAACGCGCGCGCCGCCGGAATGGAGGGCAAAGTCTGCTCTCGCTAGTCCATCCTTCTGCGTGCGCAATACGGCTTCGTCGACGAGCGCACCGATGAGTACTGTGACATCTTCGCCGTTGTTGCCCTTGATGCTGAGCGGTTTGCCGGTGGATGTTGAGAGCTTCGTCCACCAAGCCGGCGCATGCGACTTATCGTTAACCGGCACGACCGGCTTCCTGACGACCTCGAGCGCCTCCTTCAGCCCTCCCTCCACACCTCCCAGCCTTTCCTCAAGCGCCTTAACGCGTTCGGCCTCCGCCTTCCGAGCCTTCTCCAGCCTATCCAACTCCTCCTTACTCCTCCCGTCCCTCTCCTTACTCCACTCCTGTCCTTTGACTTCTACGTCTCTCCTCAGCCCCTCGACCTCTTTCCGTACGCTCTGCACGATCTGGCTCGCCTGAGCACGTTCGGCCGCCCGATCCCCATCCACCCGACTGAGCTCCATCCTCAGACTCTCGAGTTTAGAGCTCACGTCCGCATGCGCGTCTAACCTCGCGCGCTCATGCGCCGCCTCGAAGCTGAGCTTGCCCAGCGCGTTCTCGAGCGCTTGAAGGCGCGCACCGAGTTCGGCGATGGATGCGGCTGGGACGTCGGGTGGGGTGTACACTGGCGCTGGGGTGGAAGGCGAGAAGAGGTGGCCGAGGTTGACTGAGCGCAGGCCGGAGTAGAAGAGGTATCCGATGAGCGCCACACTCGCGATTTGGATGAAGGGCGTGAAGTTAGTCGAGCCGAGCAACTTTGCGGGTTTGCGGATCGTCGCGTCGAATACTGTGCCAAGCGCTCGGCCAAGCGCCCGTAGAGACTCGGATAGGGCGAAGAGGATGAGGCGCAGGACAACGTTTACTGCGCGTCCTGTCAAAGCCCCGAGTGAACGCGCGCTGCGTTTGGGTTTCGGGTTCTTGGGCACGCGGCGAGGGAGGGAGGGAGCGCGTTGATGACTGTTGAACGAGTCGTCGGAAATTAAAGGCGGCTGGCTTTCGTCTATAGAGTCGAGAGACGATTCGAATGGTTGTGGTTGTGGCGGTGCGGGCGGAAGGGAAGGCGGGCGGGATGCGGGGCGGATGATGAGTGGGGGAGCTTGGACCGAGCCTGCTCGTTGCATGTCCAGCTGTAAACAATGTCAGAACATGTATGCCACAGTAAAATGATAGAACGCTCACCGTTTCGCCAATCTTCTCGACGATCTCTCCATCGTCCTCCTCAGCGAGCGTAGCCAAACTGTCCTCCTTTCCGCCCATACTCTTCCTCTTCCTCCTTTTCCCTCCATACCCCACAGTCGGCAAGCCGGTCAACAACCCGCCGGCCTCTCCCTTTTTCTTTTTCCTCCTCCTGGGCTTGCCCGAATCGCTGTCCTCCTCAGACTCGGACTCCAAGTCAGATTCGGTAGGCTTGTACGCTTTCGCGTCGACGGGGATGTTCGCGCGCCGGACGCGGCGAGCTTGAGGCTGGCTCTGCTGAAACTCGCGCTCTTCAGCGGCATAGTCATACGACTCGTCCTGGGTATGTCCATTTCCATTTCCGTTCTGCTGGGTCTGGGACTGCGACGACGGGCGCATATAAAACGCCGTCCTCTTCGCCGTCTCCGCGATGCTCTCGCCCAGCGCAACAAGCGGGCTCTTCCCCCTCTCCTTCCGCTTCGCCATCTCCTGCGCGTTCTCCTCGTCGTCGCTCCCAGGCACAAACTGCAGACTGGGCGCCTTGGTCGCCGGCCGCTGCGTCTGGCTCCCGCGCGACGACGGCGGCTTGGCGCGGATCGGCAACTGCCGCGTGTGCTGCGTCTCCTTCTCGTAGTCCACGCTCGTGCTCCGCGGCACTCTCTGTGTGTAGCTGTGGTCCATCTCGCTCGATGTGTTTGCGGCGATGGTCAGCGCGTTGGCGATGTTCACGCTCGTGTCTTGTACGACCCACGCCGGGTCCTGCGGGTTGCTGGCCGTGGCGGACTCGCGGTGTTTCAGTCGCGCGAAGCGTATGAGGGCGGGTGCGTCGGCCGAGACGTCGACGCCGTCGGGCAGGGACGTGTTCGATTTGTTGAGCTTTGGTGGCGAGCGCGTCGTGGCCGTGGGCGCGCTATTTAAACGGCAGTCAGTCACACGTGCTCGACATGCGCAGGAGGGGAGAAGACGAGTCGCGTGCTACGGGCGTGTTCGTACATAGCCAGTGACGACAGCACCGGCGCCTATTTAATGAACACTTACCCGTACGAGTACGATGTCGGGACGTTCGGCTCGGCCGCTCGCGACGGTGAGCTCGGTGGCTTGTTGGTAGTGGTGGTGGTTGTAGCGGTAGAAGCCTGTTGCTGGGCGAGACGCGGTGCGGGGAGGGGGTTGCGCTTGTTTAGGAAAGTGCTGTGATCGAGTCGTCGACCTTGGCCCAGTGGCGTTCCTGAGAACGACATATAAGTTTCGAGCGGGTCGGGATGGTAAGAGTGCAAGGGCAGGAAGGGCGTTCGAGTGGCAAGCAAGGGCGGCGTTGTGGTTGATCCCTGCCACGAGGGCGGCCCGTTGCTCTTTGTCCGTGTTTGGGTCAGAGGCGCACAATCACGACCCGTACCTTTTGTTTCTTTCCTTGTCCCTCACCACGCTTGAACTCTCTGGGTCAATGCGTACTTCGAGTAGGGTCTAAGCTGTGATGGATGTGATCGTCGTTGAGCCCAACATCTCCCTCGTCGGCGTCGACTCGACTTCAACGCGCACACGTGACTTTGTATATTACATCACTGCTCTATTTTCCCTTCACTACGGGAAGATGATATGTTGAGATGTGGAATAGACGTTGTAGCAGTAGCGCCCGAGGCGCAGTGTGAGAAGAGTAGGACGCATACCGGCGGAAGGGCCGAGCCTACAGACAATGCCGCGGCAAGCAGTGCTTGTCCGCAACGTCCATCATAGGATTATATGTCTCATCCTTGCCCAAATTCATGTTTGCTATATCAATGAAGGCGTTTCTTGTTGCTACAGCGCGATACTACCGCCGGGGTTGAATCTGAGCGAGCCGCCCGTCTGCAATGGTGCGACGAGAAAGAGAGAAATCCGTTACCCGTGCACTACCAGGCACTACCATTGAATCTGGATAGTGTCTTCACGAACGGTACGTGAGATCCCACCTCGGAAGTCTACAACCGTTTACTTATACGACTTGCCTGATCCACACAGTCCGACCCCTCAAGCAGACGATAACAGAACACTGAGCCCGCGCGGTATGTACGCGCCGATCCACATGAGCCCCGTCACACCCACCCAAAGGAGAAAAATCCGAAGCACTCCTCACTTCGAATGCGGGCGCTCTGCGCCGTACAGTTCTGATTGCCGACGACGCTTTCGAGCGGCTGAATGCATTGCTCGATCTCTGTGTGCCCAAGCCGGCCGGCGGCGAGCATACGCGGCTGCGCGGCATCCTCTGCCGCTCACTGGATACATATACCAGCCCAGACTCCGCCTTCAGACACAAGATCCAATACCATATCGCCGATTCCTCGAGCCCTACAGCCGCTTCCTAGATTTCAATGGCCGACCCAGATGCGCCTGTCGTCACCGTTCCCGGCGTAGACGAACTCAACCTCTTCTCTTTCAAACACGAGTACGTCTCCTCCCAGGTTACATTCCGCCATCCCACCCGCTCTGACTCTGCTCCGCCAACAGCGTCTACCCTCTCATTGACCCTGCCTCGCACTTCACCTCCAAATCATACACGGGCAAGACCGTCCTCATCACCGGCGGCTCGACCGGCATCGGCGCCACAGCGGCCCAATTCTACGCACGCGCCGGAGCGAACCTCGTCCTCGTCGCGCGCAACGCGTCCCGCTTGCATGAAGCCAAGTCCGAGATTGAGAAGGTCGCGCCGGGTGCGAAGGTCGAGGTTGTTGTAGGCGATATCAGCGAGGTCGGGACAGGCAAGGAGGCGGTGAAGGTTGCGGTGGAGAAGTTCGGCGGGGTGGACGTTGTGATCGCGAACCAGTTCGTGCAGATACGAGGGCCTATGACCAGTGCGTTCGTCCTGCTCTGTGAGACCAACAAGACAAACTGATTTGACATGTGTAGGACTTGGAGACCTTGATCCCTCGGAATGGTGGAAGACGCAAGAGGTGAACGTGCGAGGCACTCTCAACATCGTCCAGTACGCTCTATACCTCTTCCTCCACTCGCCTTCCCTGTACTGAATGCCCGACTCTCTAGCGCGGCTATCCCCGAACTACTCAAAACCAAAGGTCAAGTCATAGTAACAACTTCCCAAGCCGCACACCTCCGCTTCGCTGCTATAGCGGACTACTGCGTACATCCGTCTTGTACCCCACTTTGCCCCCCATGCTGACCTCACCTACAGATCAGTAAGCACACCCTCAACCGCTTCGTCGAGATCCTCGCGCTCGGTACGCCTCTCCCCCCTCTACAGCCCATTCACCCTGTCTTATTCCTTGATCAGATTACCCAGAGCTCTCATTCTACGCCGTCCACCCTGGCATAATTTGGACACCAGGCTCAACCGAGTCCGTACGGGCAATGGGCTTCCACGACAGCGTGACTATGCCCGACACGCTCGAGTTGCCCGCCGCGACGTTCTTGTGGCTTACGGCGAGGAACGCAGAGTTTCTGAGCGGGAGATACGTCCAGGCGACTTGGGATTTGGGAGAGGTGGTGGCGAAGCAGGAGGAGATTGTGAAGGGGAACTTGTTGGTTACGAAGCTTGCCGGGCCGGCAAAGGTCATACAGTGAATATGTATAGTCTACGCTAACAGTTAATCCGACTGACTCGGACCCTCTTCCCTTTCGTGAACTCAATGCTGTCTTCTTCGACCTCAGGACCAGATTAGCTACTAAGCACTCCGATCTTGCCCATCACCCTGCAAGAAGCAAAGCTTGCTCATGTCGAGATGTCGACATTCGGTATAAGTATGAATGTGTGTGCTAGGCTAGCTCGGCGAAAGTCCGGGCCGAACAACAGTCCAAGCCTAATTGTGGTCGTACTGTTCTCTGTCACGCCGCCGAATCCCCTGGCGAACAATGATGGCGAAGGAACACTTCGCCTGTCCCGCGTCACGCTCGAGACCGATGAGCAATCGGTCGTAAAACTACAGTACCACTCGAATTGTGCTTCTATTTGCGCGGTCGCGAGAGATTCCAGCTCCAATATATGATTTGCTGTGGCCAAATGTGTGATTCATACACTTATAAATAAGCTCCAAGAGCAGTACTGCGTCTACTATATAGGTGCTCGACGTTCAGTACGTTCCTGGCGAGCACGAGCACGAGCGAGCGCGACGCGCTTTGCGACACGCGGCAAGGCACGTGGGCGCGCGTGCGCGTCAAGTTCAACCGAGCCCGCGCCGGGTCCAACGCTCTCCTCCTTCGTCTTCTCCTCTCTTCTCCTCTCTCTTGGCTTGATGGACCTCGTTTGACCACCTGGTGTACTCTCAGCCTGATGTGACGTGCGGGACGGACGGGATGAGTCAAGGAGAAGGTGAGGCGCACGAGGAAGGCGGGCCCACCGCGACTCTGTCGTTGATGTAAGTCGAACTCGCATGGTAAATCAGATCCGATTTTTGACGCGTTCGGACCGCCATAGATATTAGATTACTTGCCCTGCAAGCGCGAGCATTGGGCAGAGATTACCATGTGCTAACATTGGCGGGTAGGTCCACAAGGCCTGCAAGGCAATTGGGAATTCTCATAGAGTATCGGGGCTCTCTGCGCTTATGGTGCACACTGTAAGTCGTCTTTCAGTCGTACAGGATCATCAAGGGCTCGTATCTTACGAAACATAGTGCGCAGAGTGACTACTCAAGGACCTTATCCCCATATCGAGATACCAGGCATCCGCCCTGAGTATCAAGCCACCATCTTCCCCAAGTGACATTCTGCTGGAATATCAACAGTCCGACCGAAGCGCCAAGCACAAGATCGTACTGACCTTCTCGCCTGGAATAGTCAGCGAAGATGTTTGTTGGATGGTCGGTACTGATGCACGGGCGGATGGACGAAGGGGCTGCGGGAGAGACATTACATATGAGTCGCAAGATTAGGTGTAGTATACGTGAACACGTACACCCGCGTGCTGGATATCGGTCGCTCCTCCTTCCCGATTGTTTCTCGAGCGACTCGACGTGAGCATGCCACACTGCGAGCAATAAACATCATGCTGAGTCTCCCTTCCTTGTCGACCTTCGGCCAGCGCATTGAAGATGAAATCACTAGAGTGTGCGCTGCGGTTCAATGCTGTCCACACCCTACAGGGGTGACATCAGGATGTATGTGCAGGTCGTGACTTTTATAATCACCAGTCGATGAACTCCTGGTACTTCCCACATCTTTCGCATGGCAAGGGAAGTCCTACCACAAAGGTTCCACCCATGCCCGTCTCTTGAAAATCACGTTGAAATAATGTGTTGAGACGAAGATATTCGTTCTCTGTGATGTACCACAGGTACACACTGCGACCACCTTCTTCTCCGACATACTTAGTCGGAGGTGGCTGATGGTATGTGGCCTATGCAAGATGAGGTTGGTGATTCCGGGCTTTACTATGAACTCATTCACCGGGATGAATTCAAAGAGCAGTCCGACATCGTCGGCCACACACGCAAGAGGAGACATCGAAGAACAGGTTGGATTTCTGCTGAACGTAAGGAGCAACAATGTCCTGTCGATGGTGTCCAAGACGTGGTATGGTATACCGACTATAGATTGGTCTCGCGGACGGTGGGGGTCGTTGACGTGTCCTTAGCACGAAGGAATGGAGCGCACGTAGCTTTGTACGGGCCTTCCTTCCCACCTGGACTTTGCTTGCGTCGTGTGACATTGCTCTAAAGAGTCTATAGTTCCTACCAAGTCAGTGTATACATGAGGCCATTTCTGCCCTGATTGGGTTGAACCCGATACTCGCGGCGGCAGACGGCAGTGGCAGAATCTTATATCATTGTAGGGTGGCAATGACTCTCCGGAGTGCCCGGTACCTGTTAGATTTTACGCTAAACTTTTCATGGAGGGTGGAAGTAGGTGGACTAAAGAGGAACATTCAGCTCAAGTATCCGTAACCTGCGCAGATCACCACCGATCACCGCCGCCGCTCAAGCGCCCGAGGCATTTTGCCCCCCACGCTGACCACCGTTGACGCCTCCCTTCGAATGCTCGCGCTCATTAACTGTAGGCCCTTCGCGTCTTCAGTCGTCACCTACTGCGTCCAGAGTATCACCACGGGATGTATACTGTGACCGAGGACTCTGTCTCTCAACGCTGTGCCTGCGGGTCTGCACCCGGATGACAGTCATGGCCGTGTCCAATGGAAGGCGTTGGTGGATGCACTTTTTTTGCGCGGAACACGATGCGTGCTAGCACGTACTCCACGCCACACTTCAGTATCGGCGACCTTCTTGTGGCGTGATGTAGGAGTGGTGTAGGATATATTGTGAAGCACGTGATCTATCGGTCATCCCAATGCCGGAATTCGGTACATACGAGAATGACAGAAGCAACATAAGGATTTCGATGCACGTAACGCCCGACCATTTTCGGAAGATTCAAACCCAAAGCTTCATCTCCGTGCAACTGGGCGCGGGAATGCACCGCATCATGATTGGGCAGGATTGGGCGCGGCCTCCGCCAGGTTCAATGCCGACCACCATCTTCCCCGCCGCCTGCCTTGACGACGTACGCACACTGTCAACTTCAACTGTATAGTACTCTAATACTTGCATAGCCTCATAGATACCGGCTTTCTATTGTTTTTGCTCCTGCTATAACTTGACGGACACGTGAAGCGCCTCCTCTCCCGAAAAGCTTGTCAAGTCTCGCCCGTATGACCGATGCACCGTGAACGATTATGGGTCTATGTATAAAGTTCGTACTGGGAGGAGACTGGGTAAACATTGAACATTGAGCACGATGCACCTCCTCGGAATCGAACGTGTCCCTGCACTACAGAAGCTCCAGAAGAGGTGGCGAGCATCGGTGTAGCGCAGAGTGAAGGGAAGCTCTCCGCACGTGTGTAACAAGCCAATGCGTGACCTGGCCATCTCAACCTTACTGCGGAATTAAACGGGTTCCTGCCTCGAAACTCTACGGACGCTTGCCTCTTGAAGACTATGGTGATGTCATCATATGTAGGACATGCCACGGCTATCCCAAAGGACATCCGGGATTGGACAGTCGAGCTTGGGTTTGCCTCTGGCCTGAGATCTATGGCAAAGACTGAACCAACCATGCGTGGCAACTCCTCGCCTTCGAGGTTCCTTGAGTCATCTCTAGGCTCTCTCTGATGATTACTCTTCAGGGCGTCGTAGTATCATGGACTCAAAGTTTCGAGATGCCGTTCATGCCGCACCCTCATAATTTGCCATCGTACGTCCTTCTCGTGCGACACGGACAAGGCTATGGGGTATCCCATTTGCACGGGACTCCTCGCCAACGCTATTCGTTGTGCTCTTAAGGAGACCACTGCGATGCGCTATCGTCAGGCCTCTGGTCCCTCCGACTTCGAATACTATCTCGAGGAGTGTAAGTCCCATTATATTGTATACATGATCACGACCATCTGAAATCTATTCCAGTTCTAACATGAGCTGGAGCCAATCTCAGAACTGGAAGGCTCGCGCTGAAGACCTCGTCCAGGGCGATCCACGGGTACGCACATCGATCATCTACATTGCCTAATGATATCCTTACGGTGTTGCAGGCTCAGTCGCTCAGAGCCAAGATTCTCCCCACTCCGTCCAAGGGCGATTGCATCTTTGCTGTCTACTGCTTGTCGAGCTCCCAATTCTCCTTCACATTCACCGTCGAGTCCGTCGATGCCAAGGACGTGCCGTCGTTCGCTAGTCCGGACAGTGCCACAGAGTACGAGTTGGGCGGCACGTACAACAGCGACAATGACTTCATTGGTCGTAACGTTGAATTCAAGGCCGAGATTGGTAACAACAAGTTCAACATAACCATCGGCAATGTCAACATCAACGGACCGGTGGTGGGCGGCCCTGCGGCGACTGTTACCGCCATAGGGAAGGGTTCCTGGTCGTAGATGGGCCCTAATCTTTTCTTCGGCGATCCATTGAAGGTTATGGTGTATGATTGACGAGCGCTACGGTTCTTTGTACTGAAGTCACGGTGTTCTGATATTCTCTATGTTCGCTCAGAATGACGAGCAATGTTGATGCCTTATATCTTGACCATATGACAGATTGTTCTTAACCCCACACAGACTCTCATGAAGGGTAACGATGCGGCAAAAGTTGCTGAAGGCGGCGGAGGGGGTAAATAAGTCTGTACAGCAGAGAGAATACGGCACAAATATCTGTACACCAGCCTTCATAGAGGAAGAGTCGGGGTACTCCCGCGGTCTGGACACCTTGAATTGACAGGGAGAGCGCTAGCTGTCTACTAGTCATGAGAGTGTATGATGAAGGTCATTGCAACGCGCCCAGACAGTATAAGAAAGATAGGAATGTTCCATTTGTGTACATGCGAAGCGTTAGATGTACGAGGATTTGGAGACCCAGGCTGTTTCCTGTGTATTACAGCCGTTTTCAATGAAGTGCGGAATCGCGAATCGCGAATCGCGCCCGCGACCTCCCAGAAGGCGTGGGCCAGCGGCAAATGCGCCTCCACGATGAAGCGGGTTCAATTCCCCGCACTTCCACTCAGCTGGACGATTTATTCTTCTTTCCTAGGCCTATAAGTCTGCGCGCAAATTTCACTATAATGTCCCGAAGGGCTACTGAGCCTGTTGATCAAAGTGCTAGGAGGTCTGAGCGTGCATACGATGCAAGTAATGGTTCGTCGCGGGTCGGGATCGAACCTGGGGACGCGTCGGCTCTGGCCGAGGCGCGCTGACGCGATTCGCGATTCCGCACTTCATGGAGCGCGCACCGGCGCGCACCGTCGTCTGGAGCGCATGGCATCAACTCCGGACCTACTCTTTGCACCTCCTTCGACGCTCAACGAGACCTCCACTCCGCCTACATATACCAGACTGCCCGGACTAGACATGACACCCTGTTCCCTATCTTCCCTTCCTTCGACTCGACAAATCCGACTGGCAATGGCAGACCCCGACGCGCCTGTCCTCACCGTCCCCGATATCGACGAGCTCAACCTCCGTCTTTCAAACACGAGTACGCCCATCCTGCTTTGTCGTACTACTGGCCCCCCACTCTGACCACCTCTATACAGCGTCTACCCCTTGATTGACCCAACACCCTCATTCACCACCAAACCCTACACATCCACGTCCTCGTCACAGGTAGCTCGACCGGCATCGGCCTCACATCCGCACAATTCTACGCTCGGGCCGGAGGGAACCCTCGTCCTCGTCGCGCGCAACGCCGAGCGGCTCAGCCAAGCCAAGTCTGATACTGAGAAAGTTGAGGATGGCGCGAAGGTCGAGGTCGTTGTCGGCGATGTTAGTGAGGTTGAGGTTGTACGGGAGGTGGTGAGGAGGGCGGTGGAGGTGTTCGGGGACGTGGATGTTGTGCTTGCAAATCAGTTCGTGTAGGTTCGAGGGTCTGTTGCTAGTACGTTCCTGCTTCATATATATATGTGTGTGATTGACCTGGACCTTTGTGTGTAGAGTTCGCGGAGATCGATCCTGTGCAGTGGTAGAAGACGCAGGAGGGGAATGTACGGGGAACACTCAGCATCGTCTAGTACGCGCTCATCCCGCTCAACATTGATCTCCTATTAACCGTCTGCCTGTGATAGCACTGCCATCCCCGAACTACTCAAGACCAAAGGCCAAGTCATAATTACGACCTCCCAGGCCGCACACCTTCGCTGCCCCGCGATCGCGGATTACTCGGTACACCCATCTCCATCCTTCCCACTACCCCTATCTGACAGTATTCTACAGAAAAGCAAACACACTCTCAACCGCTTCGTCGAGATCCTCGCTCTCGGTACGCCCCTCTCCCTTCCCTCCCATCTGACAACCGACTCACACTTCGCACCCTCCACAGGCAGACTACAGAACTCACATTCTACGCTGTCCACCCGGGCATAATCTGGACCCCTGGATTAACCGAATCCGTACAAGCAATGAGCATCCATGACAGTGTCACCATACCAGATACGCTTGAACTACCCGCCGCGACGTTCTTGTGGCTTACGGCTAGGAACGCGGAGTTCTTGAGCGGGAGATGCGTCCAGGCGACTTGGAATCTGGGAGAGGTGTTGGAGAAGGAGGAGGAGGTCGTGAAAGGGAATTTGTTGGTTACGAAGCCTGCGGGGCCGGCAAAGACGGTCTGGAGATGTGTATGCAGACTTTGTTTCAGATCAAGAGGAGATCCCGTTACACATCATCTCTTTCTGGATGATGCGTGCTGCGCGCTACCTGCTGCTAGGTGCACGTTGCCGGCGAGTTGGACTGACTCACAACATGTTCTCTTCGATGAAGTTCACTTTAGCTGTTTCTTCAAGCTCTGAGTCCGGGGTAGGCTCCTCAGCTCAGCAGCTTAGCATCCGACCTGTGCCCCTTGCCCTGCAAGAAGCAACTGTAACCGGTATCTACTGTACATAGTAGCTACGTACTTACTATGCTGTCGCGCCCATTCGGCGACTACCCCTACGTTAGGGTTACGTTCGTATGTAGTCGCGCGTCGCGCGTTCGCTCTCACCACCACTTACACAACCCAAACCCTTTCCTCTTTCCTTCTCTCTTCTTTCTCTTTCTCTTTCCTTCTCTTTCTCTCGTCTCGTACCTACTCAGTACTCGTCTCGCTCGCGCTCTGCGCTCTCTCGACTCGACTCGACCTATACTTACTCTACTCTCGGACTCGGCGCAATACATCGTTTTCGCTCTTCCTTTACGTAGTAGACGAATTTGAGACGAATACGTCTCTAAGTTCTCGCGTGGACTCGACTCGACTTCCGCCCGCGCTCTAGCTAACTACGTCGATTCGACGTAGTTAGCTCTCGCGCCCCATAAGCAACTACGGTTATCCGGCCGCCTCCCAGCTCTCGGAACCCTACGTCTGACGGGCCCTACGACCCCGTCGCCCTTTCACCTTCGCGCCGACCCCTTCCTCCGCTCGACTTCTCTGCCGTTCCGCCTAGCGTCGCTTACGGGCGTCACAGCAACACTCAGTGGGGCAAAGATGGCTTCTGCAGTTGGTATATGAACGTGCGTACAAGGCCATTCCGGAGAAAGCGCGGGCCAAACACCAAACCGATCTACATCGACAGTCCAAGACATGACGCTTCGTCCCACATATATGGGCTCTACTACATGTCTTCTCCTTTAGCCCGGCGCTCGCTCTTCATGGCACCCGTACGCTCCTCATCACTCGCACATGCTTCCCCATCTGATCCACCCCATACATACAGTTCAACTCCACATCCCATCCCGGGCTGGTCCTGGGCCACCTCGACGACGCAAACTCCTCATCCATCCAATGCACCGACGACGAAACCCACGCCGCCTGCGTACGGCGCGAGCACACACATGAAGCAGTCGCCAATGCGCCGCTGATATTACTCTACTTCTTCGCGCTGGGCGCGCTGTTTTTTGCGAGACGAATGATCGCGCAGTCTGTTCGCCGGACTGGCATGAGAGGCCAGGAAGGCCTAGTTGACAGTGTGCGCACGATGTTGGGATGTACGTTTCGCCTCGCGCATACTGCATCGTCTCTAGGCTGACCTATTCGACGCAGATGAGCCTGTGCGAGGAAGGAGGGAGACTATACAAGCAGAGCCGATGGGGAAAGTGACTAGACCGAAGAGCGTCGCAGGATTCTCGTTCACGTCTCCCGCCATTGTCAGGCGTACGCGTTCTGCATCGCAATAGCCACCATGTGAACACTCGAATGCAATGTAGTCGTCAGATGGATAGTGACTAAGAGCGTCTATGGTACACCATTATATTTGCGTCAAGATAAGCAAGTTCTACCGGTCGTCCTCTCAAAACCTCCTCGACCTCCTCCCATTTCATCCGAAGTGGATCACTGCAGGCCCGAACATACCCATACTAGGTAGCTCCACCGCGTTGCCCAGCTGCTCCTTGACGCGCGGATCGTCGAGTATAGCGTTTGGCGCGTCATCGGGTTCCGCGTCGTCGGTGACCAGGGACCGCAATCTAGATGGCGGCATACCGTACGGATGCCACTTGATCCAGTCACTACATAGTCATTTAGCTCTAAGCCCTCTCACGAGACGCATACATGAGCACGTACATCACCTCTTCCTCGAGCTCCTTCGCCTCATCATCCCGCTTCACACGTCGCAACATCCGCGCGATGGCGGCCTTGGCCCATAAGAACGTGTACGGCCCTGCACCGCCGTCGCCGCGCTCCATCGCGTCTTTCAGTATCTTGTATGCCTCGTCTTCGCGCCCTTCATTCTTGTGCAGTGCGACGGCGAGTAGCATGGCGGGCGTGTCTTCGGGAGTGGGGCCTTTATGTCCGTCGATGACGGCGCGGAGGTAGGGCTCGGCTTCGTAGATGCGCGTGGGTTGCGAGTACTACATCGCCGCACATGAGCACCTCCTGCATAGCAAACGCGCAAGTACGGGAAGTAGATCGTACCCTGAGAAGGTTGGCCATCTGCCAGTTGCATGTATCAAGCACCTGCGCCCTCTCCGCCTCGACCTTAGCTGCGTCAATTGGCTTCTCCAGCGCAGCCGGCAAGTGCAATTCGGCGAGCTTCTCAACCGAGGCTGTGCGCGCCGAGTCCATCATCTCCTTCAGCGCCGTGACGAAACGAGGTTGCTCTTCCGGTGGAACAACGCCCTCCTGGAAGTACCGCGGGAAGGACGGGTCGAGAATGTTAGGGCCGGACATCGTTGAAGGTTGGTTTCGGATCGTGGGGGTGAAGAGGTGCGAGAGCGTCGGGTGGTGGTGTTTATGTAGTCTCAGGTCATACCGCCAATTTCATACGCATGGACGGCGAACTGCCAACTTTACCCGGATGCGGACGTTTCATTCAGTGCAAAGCGAATAAGCGAGGGGGTTGTGGCGCTTCGCGTTGTCAACATCAACGCGAGGCATTGCGCCGGCTACGGTGACACGTTTCGAGCCATGTCAGCTCTGACAACCACCTGTGTGGGAGATGGCAGGCCATGCTCGAAGGGTCAATAACACGACGAGGCAGTAGGTATCTGAGAGAGCGCGGACGGCTGCGCTCGCCAAGCGCTCGCCACAAAGGCCGTGGGATTCACTTCGGACTTGCGGGCCTACACGCCGAAGCAACAATGACGACCATACGGTTGATCAGATTGTCGAAGTACAATAGTGGAATAGTGGATACGCATGGGTGGTAGGGAGAAGAACGGACTACAGCGAGGGCTCTGTCTGACTCAGGCCTCAGTAACAACGGACGACGCCGGTCGAACCTTCTCCTTCTCGATGCCCCACTGCTGATCGACGTCCGTGCGCATCTCAATTTCTTTCATGATGATGACAGTGAGTAGCCCAAGACCGGAAATGCCGATCATGACCTCCCAGAGGACGACGAGGCTGCGCGCAAAGGCGTCACGGACCTCTGTCTGGAGAGGCTCCGGGATGGTCGGCAGTAGCGGGATGGCGGCATATGCGATCGAGGTGCCTTTCGCGAGCGTCGACCGGTATTGCTCGGGAAGTTGCTTCGAGAGTTGATTCTGCAAGACGGCACCGCCGATGGCGATACCCCAAGTCTAGTAGAGGGTCAGCGTCGGGGCAGTTATGGAAGGTTGAAGCTCTTCACCTGGGACAGATTCCTGCAGAACGCGTAGAACGCCAGAGCATGCGCATTGTTCGAGTACGGTAGCGGGGCTAGGATCGGGAACGACGTCGCGACCCACATGATGCCCAAACCGATGCCAAGCACAATCTGACAGCCGATGTAACGCGCCGTGTCGCTCGTACGATCCAAGAGAGTGAGGATACCAAAGCCCACGATGATGAGGATCCATCCGATGATGTTCTGCGGTCGGTACCGCCGAAAGACCTGAACGGAGGCGCCGCACACCATAGCTGAGGGCGTGATGAACATAGCAAGGCCGAGCAGATCGACGCCAGAGCGGATCGGAGATGCGCCGAGGACGGCCTGAAAGTAGACGGGAAGGTAGTCTGCGTGAAGCGTTCAGCTTGTTATTGCGGTGAAGGGTTGAACCGACGCACATATCGCAGCAAAAGCGACGATGCTGTGCACGAGTGTTCCGAGATAGCCGCTAAGCGACGTTAGATTGGCTACTACGTCCCATGGGATCTGTGAAGTGCTTGTGAGAAAGACGTCGAATCAAGAGCAGTAACAACTCACGGTAGGCTCAGCACTCCAGTACTTCTCTATGAAAGGGAATGCGAATAATGCACAGCATCCAAGGACGATTGGAAGTAAGGTCTGGTAAGATGACCACGCAAACTGCACGCCTCCCCATGTGAGTCCTAGCGTGAGAGACGTTGATCCTCCGACGACAACGATACTTCCGCTACATACGTATCAGCCAGGTCGAACAACGGCATGAAGTTGTGACGCTTACATCCAGTCAATCCGCCGCATCTTCTCACTGAACGTAGACTGTGGCGCCCTGACCTTGAGAAACACCATCACAAGGACCAGCGCTATACCAGAGACGGGGAGATTCAAGTAGAAGAGCCATCTCCAGGCTCCCGCGTTAGCAAGCACGCCGCCTACTGTCGGACCGATTGCGGATGCCACAGCCCACATGCTGTCTGATAGTCAGTCATGTAGCCTGGAAGAGAACTGCGAGATGGCGAACACAGCGACTATACCGAGAACTACGCCACGCTGAGGGAGAGGCACAAGATCGGCGTAGATGATCTCGGTCGTGGCAATGCACCCGCCCGACGCAAAGCCTTGGATGGCTGAGATGATCGTTAGGGCTATCCTCATGACGTAATAGACACTACCCATACGAACCTCGCGCGGCAATGAGCATGTTGAGGGTTTGTGCTGCACCAGCAAGAGCTGAGCCCAACGCAAACAACGCGATACAGATGAGTAGAACCGGTTTCCTTCCGAAGATGGATACCAGTCCACCACAAACAGGAACCAGAGCCACGCCAGCAAGGGTGTACGCGCTGCCTGGCCAAATGAAGTCGGAGCCACCCAGGTCTTCAACGATCGTCGGTAGTGCAGTAGAGATGGCGGTCTGACGATTTAGGTCAATCCAACGACCGACATGCCGAGAGAGAGAACAACACGCATACTAAGTCCATCGCAGATAGAAAGTCACTTGTCATAGTTGCAGCTATGACCATCCAGAACCCGATGGGTCGGTTGGACCAGGACCACCCTGATTCATCTACTACCGACGGAGACCGCTCATCATATCTAGACCATACATTAGTTTGTGTCCATCACGCCGACAAGTAGCGACCTACTCGGCCTTCGCGGAGACAACAGTTGGCAACTGAGAGTCGGGCTGCTCGCGGATAGTCTGCGTCGAGCTTTGTTCTCGTAGACTAGAGTTCCCACTCATAGTGTTGAAACCGACGTGGTCGCGTAAAGAAAGGGATGCTACCGGCGCGCACCTCTACAATGGAGAAGTTGGGGCGTCCAGCGTACTATGCTGTGCGTAATCGCCGAAGTCCGACCTGTCAGAGATCAATCTTTGACCCGGAATTCCCATCCCAAGGTAGGGCCTCATGCACGACTGATCGAGACGGACGATGTGGGAGTCCGATGTTCAGAAGACGAAGCATGTCGTACCGGCCTGTCATGAACCACGAAAGGTAGGAGCGAATGGACCACCCTCGCCACAGGCTAACCACGGGCCGCGCCATCGGGTACCGTAGGCTGACCGTCCGTATCCGGCACACCTGAATCTCCGGTAGGGTGTTGGCTTCAGCGCTTCGGCCATGATGGCGCTCAATTGAATGAAAAGGTAGCGATGATCAATGTAAGGGACCAATGAGCTATTCGTGCGTTGATAGGCATTCAATCACCATATAGAATCTTGCATCCGGCCCAAGTGCTTCCAGGAACCGATTCTTGACATGTATGCTATCGTGAAACCCACTATCAGTAACCATCGCTCGCTTCATCTTCAGCACACGAGAACGCAGGAGAACGCACCTGCGCGGGCAACTTCAGGCTCTCAGCCGTAGATGCCGAGAAGGCCCACCAGAGAGCCTCCGACGCAAATACATCTTCCTCCCAAAACACGCCGCTACTGATGGTACGAACACTTGAATAAGGGAGACTTTGCCGATGCGTTGTCGGCACCATTATTCACTTCCGACCACAGTGACGGTACAATCGAGATGCCCATTCGCTTCAGAAGCCAGGAAGCAGCCGCGCACGTTCATTACTATTTTGCCTTGCAGAACACGATGGAGATAATCAAGGGGCCCGGTTGGTAGCATGGGACCAAGAAGGACTTGGAGGAGGCGTGCGAGCTCGTGCGAGGCGCCGGCGACTGCGAAGTCATTTTCGGCAATGACCGAATGATCTTCGCACGGATCAACTTGCTCGAGAATGCTTCGCGCGACAACACTTGCTTCGGACGGCGATCTTCCAGGCGGACGTACGTTACCTCTGAAGTTCGTCCGAGTGCCTCGAGTACTTTGCGCTACAGCACTACAACAGAGAGACATCGGGAGCAGAATCTGTGCGAAGTCTCCCATACTCCATTTTCACACCAGGCGAAGAACGCGCAGATGTCGTCGGCGGACAGCTTTGACCATGCTGGCCGAAGCGGGTGGCGCCGGAAGAGGCGAGACCTGACCGGGGATGTATGTATCACGCACCTTTACCGTTCTTAGTGCAACGTTCTCGGCGAAGTGGGTCGGTAGAAGGGCCGACAGTACTAAGTATCACTTCCTGAAGCTACTGTGACAGGTCAGATCTCTGCGACAGACGTATGGCTGAACTCTTTTTCAATTCTTATGCATGCGCATTTCCTATCTGATTTGTCTCCATCTCAGGAATGTCATCTTCGTAGCCTCCTTCAGGATTCTTCTGAAAAGCCGCCACTGATGTCCAGCTATCTCCTCAATGGCGCCGTCATCTTCCCTCAAGCCTAAAGCAACGTTCATCGCGCTGAACGAGACAGTGATGGTATCTCTGCCACCTCTGTCGTCGTCTGCTGGCGATTCCTCTATTCACCCATCGTGAGTTTTGGCGGGTATGATCCAATTGCGCCCGGTTTGCTCATTTGATTCCAGTGTCATCCTTTTCTTCGGTTCAAGTAAGAAACAAACAATCATGATCCTTTCAAGATGCTGACACTGGCCACAGTGGATGCCGACACCAAACTTCTCCGTCGACACCTCCATACCCTCCTTTCGCTTTACCCAACGGCGACCATGTACTTTATACACTCGTTTCGCGGATATTGGTTCTCAAGGACCAGGACGATTGTGAGAACAACCTGCTGCGTTAACAGCAAAACCAACTCAGGCTTGTACGTTCTCTAGGAAGATGCCTTACAGCCCGTCGTCGACGGCCTTCGGAATGCTATGCGCGCAGATTTCCGTGGTGTCTATACCCATGTCCACTCAAATGGTATGTTTCCCCGCACTCCTGGACAAAAGAGCCCCGGCGCTGATATCTTTTGGAAGGGGGCATGTTCCAATTCATGTCTCTTCGGAACCTCCTCGCCAAGTCAGATTTCACAGGTATCCCCACCTGGCGCGCTCTTCCCTCTGTCCTCGTCATGGATTCCGTGCCCGGGGATAGCGGTGTGCATCAAGCCATAACCAGCGCTGCGCTTCCGGTCCCAAACCCGGTTAAACGGGCCATCTTTATCCCCACCGCGGTGGTGGCTTGGTGGCTCATCTGGCTATTCAACGCCATGGGTGGCAATCCTCCTCTGTTCGAGGCTTCGCGCGAGGCTCTCAACGCACACGAGCTCCTTCCACACGTCACCACAGGATCTCAGACGGTCCGCTTGTACATGTACTCACCTCGAGACCGCATAACCCTCCCTGAGGATGTCGAAAGTCACGCTGAAGAGGCTCGGCGCAGAGGTCATCCGGTCCATATGGAGAAGTTCGAGCGCAGCTGGCATATCACGCATGCAAGGGAGTATCCGGATAGGTATTGGGAGGCATGTACGCGGGCGTGGAGTCAGGCTGCGAAGCTATAGGTTTGGCGTAGTATGTTTTATACACGAGTAGAATAATGATCGTATGCAGACATGGATATGATGTCCTCCTATGTTCTATTCTTGTAGAGACAAGGATCATTTGAATGTACCAGACACCAGCCCTCAATCCGACGAAAACGTCGCCAGACATCATTTGGACGGTACAAACGTATGAACCGCGTGGCTAGACTTGAGTCCGTCGGGATTTTCCGTGACGTCAACTTCGCCGCCGCTTGACAGGCTTCTCCCGGACCACCACCACCACTACCACCACACCTTGTGCTGCGCTTCCAGTATGACGGGTGCGCTACGCGCTTGATGAAGCCGCGCGGCCTACACGACTACGCATGTCTCTCTGATCCTCGTTCGTGGACCGGAACCCAATCCGTTCGGATGTCAACGGATGTCTGGAGTCTGGACCTGCTTCGGGACGAAGTACTTCCTCCTGCGAGGTCCGAGGTCGCGCAAGAAAGGAAGCGCCACACGGTACTCTCTCAGACTAAAGGATACAGCCTCGGGGTAAGCTTCTAGTAATCCGCATCTGTCGACGCGCGGTGTCATGCTAGCCTACGGGGCCTTTGGGAATCAGAAACCATGAGTACCTTGGCCGTGAATTGGCGCAGACATGCTGGCAAGGTGGATTAGATTCAGGCATCGCTCAATCTGCGCCCTTCAAGCTAAAATATATAAGCCCGGAAATGTTTTGCGAGGCTGCAGCAAGATCTCTTACGTCTGTTCTACGAACCTCCGTAACCAGCAATGTTCCGCAACAGTTCACGCCCGACTCGCGAACTCGCGAAGACGCCTCTCTTTCAGTTACACTTTGAACACCTTCCCTTGGAGAAGCGACTCGAGATTTCATTCAAGAGAGCTCAAGAAATCGGTCGCGCATACAGTAAGTACTAGATGTACGTCGATATCGTACTACTTTGCTAACTGTAACCCAGAGTTGACGGCAGAGGATGTGCTCCACGCCTCGCCTCAGTTCTGGTGGCTGCATACCGACCCAATGTGGGGAATGGACGGAGCAGCTGCTACCCTCATCACCCTCCAGTACAATTGCTGTGCCGGCATTCTTGCCGCGCACGCTGCAGACTCACACCCGAGCGTTCGCGCCACGTTAGACAAAGTTCTTAACTTCGATATCTTGTACGCTACGAGATGTTTCATATGTTTGACACAGTGCTGACCTCGTCCGTCCATATAGCGGTGTGTTCTGCCTGACTGAGATTGCGCATGGCCTCGACGCTATCAATATGGAGACAACGGCGACCCTGGATAGGTATGGGTGGGTGCTCAATACGCCTCATGAGGGAGCAGCGAAGTAAGTCATCTCAAACTACATTATTATCGCTGTCACTCATGTCGTATCTCAGGTACATGCCCTCCACAAGCCCAGTCACTGGTCTCCCATGCAGTGCGGTTGTCTTTGCGCGTGCCATCGTCGACGGCGAAGATCGCGGCGTCAAGCCGTTCTTGATTGATCTACATGACGGCAGGAATATGAGCAAGGGCGTCGTCTCAAGGTATGGCCATCGTATTCTTGTGAAACACCAGACTGATCACAGTCTTCGCAGGCTCTTACCGCAGAAGGGCGGCTCGCGGGCGCTGAATCATTCACTCACGTACTTCCGCCACGTCCGTCTCCCTTCGCATGCTCTTTTGGGACCAATCGAGATGCCGGGGAACAAGCGCCTTGCTTTCATGATGAACATCTACCGCGTCGCTGTTGGAACGATCGCTGTATCCGCCGTCGCGGACCCCACTCTCCAAATCTCTGCGTACGTCGCCGCGCGGTATAGCCAACGTAGGAAGGTGTATGACCACGCTGCTCCTGGAAAACAAGTCTCCATCATCGAGTTCCGCACGCAGAAGACTCCGATCGTGACAGCTCTCGCTCAGGCCTACGTTATGCGCGCTCTCTTGGACTACTCCATCAAGATCTTCTGCGACGAGGAAGAAGATCTACGCGTGCGCCACGCCGTCGCCACTATCGCAAAGGTAAACCCTTCGACCACCGCTGCTCAGGAGCTAGAACTCACGAAGCATAACGATAGGTCATCCTCGTCTCGCACGCTCAAGAAGCGTCTCTCGCCCTGAGTGACCGGTTGGGTGCCCAAGGGCTCTTCGAGGTGAACCAATTGAACGCGATGTTTGTGAGTAAACTCTCAGAAGCTTCTTTGCCGGGCTCTCAAGCGGAGTTATCAGAATGACCTCCGGGGAGTCGCGATTGGCGAAGGCGACACCTTGGTTCTCTCGATTCGTGGGTCTTGTCAACAACCATCGCCGTGCGCATATCTGACCCAAAGTTAGGCCTGGCTTCTGAGCTACTCTTAGACCGGTATGCGGTACCGGAGACGGACAACGCGAAGAGCATTCTGGCTCGGCACGAACTCGGCATCCGCGATGAACTCAGGGCAGCGTTGTGCACCATGGCCAACCATCGCGGGATCGACTTCGATCGCGAGGTTCTCCCCCGTTCTTTGGAGTTCGTTTCAGCGATCGGTCAGCGGATGGCCTACGACGCGGCCGTCGACGCCGGGGTCGATCAGTGCCTCATCGACTTGTTCGTAGCCGCGTGCTTGAAGAAGGATCCAGCCTTCTACGTCGAGAAGGCGGGGATTTCTCGCGGGCGACAACGCAAGTTGGAGGCGGATGCCGTTGACGCCGTCTACGATCGCCTCGAAGACTTCCTCGAACCCATGGACCTCGAGCCGTACATCACTGCGCCCATTATCTCTGAGCAGAAGTGGAACGAGTACGTCAGCGGCATACGGACCTTCGGTGATATGCCTGCTTGGGACGTGCCGAAGACGACGATGAGTACGCGCCCGTACATCGATCAGTCGCCATACATGCAGCTTACTGCTGCCGCCGCGAAGCTGTAGATTGTGATGTCGATATGTCCCGCCTATTTCGATATAAGTTTGCGTTCGTACTTGCCTGGACTGTATCGTATGGCCATGCCTTTGCGTAATAGAATGTCTCCATTAGTGGTTATGAACGACGGAAACGTAGCCCTCGTTTTGTCCCATACACGTGCCGATGTACAGTGATTCCTGAGCCACATATTGCCCAATCGAGACCCACAAGTTCGGGATTGTATGTCTCATACAGTCAACGGTCATCTCGGACAGACGCTGCAGAGCCCCGAGAGAAGAGCATAACATGTGTATGCAGAGGCAATGCAGAGGGCCCTACATCGGAATGGCCGATGATGCGCGTTGACTCCATTTGAGTAACGAGAGCATGGATTCCTGGGTTCGGGGCGACCGTTAGACTCTATGAGCTGCCCTGAAGGCCTGAAGGTTGAGTGGAAGGTTGAGGCACGTTGACATGTACATGGGTGTTGTGGCTGAAGTGCGCGGCCCCACGCGTCGGGAGGCCGCTGCAGCTGTGGCGAGTCAAAGCACAACTTCCACTTGCCCACGACTTACCCCCGCAAGCGCGCAGATGAACGTGGTATTGCGAAGAACCCCCAGCCCTTACTTTCGAGATGCTAGGACGCTAGACGCAAGGGGCGCTGGATGGGGGCTATTGCTAGTTTGTTGAGATTAATCTTCGCGACGAGCGCGTGATGCGGGCGGCATCCAGGTTCCCGATATCCGAGTCTCCTTGTGATCGCTTTGTTCTGTACAGTCATGTCCCCTCTTGTCGTCCTTATCACTGGTTGCTCCGCTGGTGGTATTGGTTTTGGCCTGTCGGTGCTCATTGTTGCGCTTACTTCTGGCTCTTGATCTGACCTTATCCTCAGTGCGGAGGAATTCGCTTCGAGAGGATGCATCGTATACGCGAGCGCGCGTTCTGTCGAGAAGATGACTGGCCTTCCCGAGTCTGTACACAAGATACGCATGGATGTCAATGACGGAGTCTCGGTGGCCGAAGCTGTGAAAACGGTGATTGACGAACAGAACCGGATCGATATCTTGGTGAACAACGCCGGAACAAGTCGTGTTGGTACGTGTTTTGATGTGCCTTACACTGCAAGCAACTAATGTCGTGAACTTTCTTAGGGCCTCTACTGGAGATCCCGCTCGAGCATGTTGAACAAGTCTTCCAGACCAACGTCTACTCGATCCTACGCGTCACGCAGGCCGTAGGGCCCCATATGATTGCTCGTCGCAGTGGCCTCGTAATCAACGTTGGTAGCGTTGCTGGTATTCTGTACGTTGCTATTTCGCGCTTCAGTGGCTAATTGAACTAACCCGAACTAGGCCGACGCCATGGTCTGGCACCTACACCGCATCGAAGCACGCTGTTCACGCAATCACGAATGTCCTCCAAATGGAACTCAAGCCGTTCAACGTCAAAGTCATGCTGCTCGCTCCGGGCGGCGTGGTGACTAACATTGCGGCAACCTCGACTGAGCGATTCTCCTTACGGGAAGACTCGCCGTACAAGGATTTCACAGACGCCATCATCGCTCGCGCAATGGCTAGTCATAAATTGCGCGGAGTTCTGACGGTGAAGGAGTTTTCGAGGAAGATCGTGCGCGCTGCGTTGAGGCGGAATCCGCCCTTCATGATAAGCATCGCCCCTCCAGCGGGACTCTTCAAGATTCTATCGTGGTTCCCGAATTTCGTCGTCCGTGCACTCCTTAGCTGGGGGATGGTGTATAGAAATAAGAGCAAGACCGCATAAATATCATTGCATGTATTCACACCTGTACCGGTTCTTACAACAGACATACTACTCCTCGCTAAATGCTTCTATGGGGCTGGACAAAAGATGTATCTACGAGGTGATATGGACGCATCAGCCCGAGGGAATGGGCGGAGAAAGGTGAAGTACGAGTCAAATGCGAGTGCGCTGTTAGCCTAGTACCTCGACCTTCTTCTTTTTCTTCTTGGTGGTCGTCTTCGCAAAGGTTCTCCAGCTGCCCACGCGTTGTTCTCGATTTGCTACGGGACAGTCAGATAGTGGGCTTGGAGGCATATCAGGCGACTACGAACCTTCCCAATTCGCCTCGTCTTCGGCCTTGCGCTTCCGGGAGTTCACCTCTTCTTCCTTCTTGCGAGCTTCCAACCCCTCGTTCGCAAGGTTCATCTTGACGGCTCTAGGGAGACAGACGATCAGATTATGCAGAGTCTGATGTTCAAACTGAGCGACTCACTTTCGTCGACGAACCTCCTCATCAATGAGCAGCTCCCTGGACTTGGTTCGCAACTGCTCTTTGAAAGGCGGCTTCAGGTCCATGAGCTTGGGGCTGTCAGCAGGTGTTGCCGGTGGTAGACCAAGATCCTTGAGCACGAGGTTACGAGCCTGTCGTATTGTCGCATCAAGCTCCTCGCGTTTGGCCGTGTCCCCGAGTTCGCTTTCCGCCTAACGGACAGTCAGATGAATACCAGAGACACTGGCACCGCCGCCGCGTACCTTTTTGAGAATGTCGAAGGCTTCTGGCGCGCGGGCGTGGGGGGTCTTGTCAGGATGGATGACTGTCAATCATACAACGTACCACGATCAGCGTGTGCTCTTCAGCATTGTTCATAGGATGTTGTAAGGGGGTAGGCGGTCTTGCCGCTGGTGCAGACGCGAATGCTCACAGAGGGAGAGCTGTCGGTATTTCTTTTTTACCATCTCCGGGGTTGCCGTCTCATCGAGATCGAGAATATCGTATGGGCTGGAATTCGCATAGTTCAGTTGGGGCAGCTGTGCTGATGAACATGACAGGAAACGCACTTGAGCTTGAAGGCCTTGAGGATGCGCTCGACTTCGACTTCGCGTTGGAAAGCGGACGCCTCGCGACTGAGAAGCTTTTCAAGCTCTGCATCTGTCGCTGTCGTAGTTGAAGCCCCGGCCATCTCGAGATTCACTGTCTGGCTGATGAATGTTACAAGCAAGCGA
Source organism: Peniophora sp. CBMAI 1063 (assembly GCA_900536885.1). Classification (NCBI taxonomy): domain Eukaryota; kingdom Fungi; phylum Basidiomycota; class Agaricomycetes; order Russulales; family Peniophoraceae; genus Peniophora; species Peniophora sp. CBMAI 1063. The sequence continues at coordinate 594 of UWZB01000824.1, read as the reverse complement.
CAACCGGTCGACTAGGCGCCGGCGCAGCTACTGAGCGCTTGTTGGACGCGATCACATGAGATTTCTCAACGCGTTCGCGGAATTGCACGTCTTCAACGCGGCCGGCTCGGGCGCAGGACCATGGTTTGGGCACTCAAACTACGGACATCGTGGCATTATATCTTCTGATTTTATTCTGCTCATGGTCCTTCTATCTTTTGACCGCAAGGTCAGGCGTTGTATGTACATCCATCATGAAAACCGTTTCCCGCCGGGTGAGACCTAGCGAGTGGCACAGTCGCTGAGGTATGCTGATGGCGACTGGCCAGCGAGCTCCCGGCTAGCGAGTCGAGTCGCGGCGTGATGGTGGGCTGGCCAGCGCTAGCCGCATGACTTGTGCGCGCTCGAGTCCAAGAATACGCTCCGGCCGAACAACATGACGTCGGAAACGCGATCACGTTGTTTGCCGTTGTTTGCATCTTCGCGTCCAAGACGCGACAGAGCGCGCTCGTCCGCCAATTACGCGCCTTGCTCCCGACCATCATCATCGCTCCACCCGCGTCCGCCCTCCCGCCCGCCCGCATCCGCCTGCCCGCATCCGCCTCCCTTCATGAG
>UWZB01000823.1:378542-388737 GCA_900536885.1 Peniophora sp. CBMAI 1063 | reverse complement strand
CTGGGCTTTCCGACTCATTTCCCTCTCCAGAAAACACGCTGATGCCTCCTGTGGGAGTAGTTTGTATGCCTTGTGAGTAAGTGCTCATTCGCATGCGGCTGGGCCGGGCCGGTCGACGTGGGACGCCTTGTGGCACGGATCGCCGCGCTGTCAAACTGTTTCCTCCAGCCGTCGTCACATAGCGCTAACTCAGAGGCAGCCCTCCCATAGCAAGATTCGTCCGTGAGGTTATTGACGCGCATTATCCGGTTACCCCACAAACGTGCTAATACAGAGTCACGGTCAAACAAGAATTCGCGTGTACCGTATGCCTGTAGAGACGTAGCGAGAAGGCAAGCAGGCATCAGTAATCGTGGACGTGATCACGGTGGTCTAAGATAAGATCTATAAGATTGAATCAAGCGCGCGCTAACTACATAGGCGCAGGAAATTCTTACCTCACGATACAAAGCCCTGGCAACCAGTCCACAGCCTTTCCAGTCACGGGCCCCCACCACTGTTACATCAACTCTCAACTTATTGCATGAAGTGCGCTTATCAATGCCCGTCTTCAGATAGACATACGCAAACTCCAGCGCGCTTCGCCGACAGTCTCGTTCTTTGCACTCAAACTTGAAGGGTACATTGACATCACAAGGCTACAACGGGTATAATCTCTATGCATCTGCAAACTTCGGTCCGACCATGAGCACTCGCAATCACTATCCTCTCCAAGCCTCGGCAATCACACACGCCAAACCCACCAGACCACAAACCGCGCTGGGTATGAACAGTTGCACACAGCGCCGTCGCCCGATTCGGTACGTAGACTCCTCGCAAGTAGATGCCGCGAGGGCGACAAACAACGACACGGTGAGCGCGTATACGAGGCCGATCGCGCTGAACACGCGCGATAGGATGCGCATAGTGGCTTGGACCGTTGAAACGGAGATGGCGAAGTCGAGCGAAAGGATCGCGACATTGAGTGTGATAACTCCACCCATCTGTACGAGCCCGTCACGTCTCAGGACAGGGTGGTATGAGGTATAATGGTAGAGGAGACTGACGATTGTCAGGAAGACAGAAAGACTCAGACCCGGACTCGGCGTGCTCCTGGTCGAGAGTCCCGACTCAAGATCTTGACGCTTAGTACTCGCGATCTGGCTCGTTGCTCCCCATTCAGGCGTCGAGCAAGGTTTCATGCACTACGGAAAGATGTAGTATGAGCATGAGTATCAATATAGAAAAGACATACAGCTCCAGACTTACGTCGTCCAGAGAGTGGCACTTCAGGTCGATCGTGGTCTGATCGCCTCTCGACGGTACGAGCTTTGCGTATGCGGGCGGAGACAGACCCTGATTGTGACAGCAAGAGAGACATATGCTGATCAGCGAATTGCTCCATGCAAAGGTGCTATTGAGTAGCTCACCGCCGTTTCGTCGGAGTCCGAGTCTCGCTGGACGCCTCCGCCAAAGCCCGCGTTCGACACGCACGAGTCGTTCAGTGGCGCGTCACTGACCTCCGTGTCGGATCCTGTCGAGCGTGCGGACTGGCTTTGAAGCTGGTTTTGAGCGTCGACCGGCACGGAAGGCTCGAGGCCAGGTGGAGAAGGGCGACGCATTGCCGTTTGAGCGGGAAGTGTGGGTTTGCCCATGAGGGATATGCAGAGTGTATGCGTCAAGACTTGGGATATATGAGCAAGGGAGGGTAGGGCCAAGGGAGGATAGGGCGGATGAGGAACATGGCGTCTGTATGCGCGAGCTTTAAAAGGCCGCGGTCCTTGCTCAAGATGTTGCATGTTCGCCTTGAACTTAGACTGAGGCGCCCACCTGGTATCATCGTCGGTGGTATTGACTACATGTCAGACCCGGGCATAGCCTTGGCCAAATCCAAGGTTCTCCGAGGGACTTGAGAAGCCCGGGCTGGGATGTCATTTGGGCGCCGATATCATCGAGGAGACGATTCTAGTGAACAACTCATCCTGTCTCAGAAGTCCCTCCCTCAGAAGTCCCTCCCTCAGAAGTTCCTCCTCAGAAGTTCCTCCTCAGAAGTTCTCCGACAGACAACGCTTCTCGTGATGGGATGGCGGCTGTCAGGGCCAATTTCGAAGAAGGGCGCGATTCGACATCGCCTCAGATCCTCCCACAAGGCTGTTGAGTCTACAGGATCCGATCAGGTCAATTCGACGGGCCATCGTGGGTGTAAGAGATGAGAACCTCATATGTAGAACACTGGAGATAGCGATCTACTGGCACATAGAGTATGCCAGGGTAGATCGTTGTAGCATCTGCCTATTGCTTGTGTCACCGAGGCCGTAGACGAGCTACGAATCAATCACAAAAGGCACGTACAGAGTCACTCGGAGCGCAGAAGCTGGCATCGAGGCAATTGCGCGGCGCAGCGAGTATATGCTTGTAGGTACTCGTTGAGTCGGTCTGCCATACCGATTCCGACTTGAACCCGCCCGGGCGCGGACATGGACGCTCCGATACTGAATATGCTGGTTTCCGCAGATCCCGGAGTGCGGACGGTACTCCACGGTACTGAAGGAAGTGACGCTTCACATGTGATCTGGCCCCGAGTAGTGAGACCGAACACCGGGTGTTAAGATCGAGGACGGGCATGAGGCAGGGGCAGTATAGTCTTCAATCCCACGGCTCATTCGTCTGTTGAGCGGAAGACTAGCGTCACAACGATCCTCGGGAGGCGGTGTGATGTGTGGGAGCGGTGCATACACGGTGTGCATATCCAGCCTAGCGAGAAGCTACTCGTCTCTGGTAGAGTGCCTGTACTTTCGGGGTCCAAGTGCACTGGAGAGAGTAGCCTGCCTCGAGTGCGGGTTCTCGGTAGAATGTGGATTTGATGTGATGGCCTATGACGGAGAATCGAGTAGAGCAAGCACAGCATCGGGCATCGCGGCAGCCGGCTGCGTGTCGAAAGATCGCGGCGAAGAGTGCATTGCAGTTCGCTGCTGCTCCTACAACGGCGGTCGTATGAGTGAGCGATCTGAACCGATTTCGCTAAAGATACGTGTCATGCACTCTACCACCGTGACGACTGCGCTGATGGGGCCGTCACAATCTCGCTCCCTGCTCGTCCCCTGGACCGTTTTCGCTCGGTGAAGCTCTCAGCTGCGCACACGACCAGTGTGTGTCCCGGGGCAAAGAGCACGCGGCGGATACGGGTAGAGGGAGCGAGGAAGGACGGCGCGCATGTAAGTCCTCACGTCACCTGTGCGCAGTGTCACGGCCGCGTCACAGTGGTAGAATTCGCATGGCACATACTCTATGTGTTTCAGAGGTAACTTACACTCGGTCGCGGTCATGCGGAGGAACCATGGTGGTATGGCAAAAGTGGATACGCGAAGCGCAACGTCGGGCTACACGAGCGCAATGCATCGCTTCCATCTTGCGACGGCCATGCTTCCCGAAGACCCATCGGATGTACAAGGCTGATAGCAAGGATACGCGTGTGTGAATGGACGCCTCAGTAGGCGCGCGCAAAGCGGGGTACGGTTTGTGTCTCCACTGATGGTCGGTGAACAACGTCCATCGAAGTCTATCTCAGGGCTACGAACATGCTGCACGTGTAGATCAGTCGGATGCACAAGGCTTGGTAGCAAGGATAGGCGTGTGTAAATGGACACCTCGATAGGCGCACGCGCAAAACGGGTATGGTCGGTGAACAACGCCCATCGAAGTCTATCTCAGGGCGACGAACATGTTGCACGTGTAGATCAGTCGGATGTACAAGGCTCGATAGCAAGGATAGGCGTGTGTAAATGGACACCTCGATACACTGTATCTTCACTGATGGTCGGTGAACGGCGCCCATCGACGTCTATCTCACGGCTACGAACATGCTGCACGTGTAGATCCATCGAGTTACGTAGCACACAAGGATCCGCTTGTGAGTCGTGAACTTCGTCGTGTGCGAGGAGCACCTGCAGCCGCAGAACGGGCGATTCCGCTATCGGTTGGCATCAGTGACGAATATCGAGTTCAACACTATTATCCTCGCATCATGACCTACCTGTACACAAGACCTCGGAGCAGAGAGATGCTGCCAACTGTTCCGGCGGTATTTCTCTGACCCGAAGAGCGACGGTAGAGAATCCTGAGGGCTCCAACTGCGTCGAGGACGCAGTGATGGTTCAGCATCAATGGGTTGGCGACGGGTTTGTTGTCCAACTAGACTAGACCAGCACTTGACACCTCGGTCGGCTCGTGAGCGCACGAAGTAAATGGCAAAGGAGTTCGACTGGGAGGGCGATCCGTTGCCGAACCATACCCGCTGAACTGCTGGGTGCTTGATGCGGCACGGCTCAAAGCAGTCCCAGCTCTGTCTGTGTAGCGCCTTCGAAGACGAGTGCGCAAAATATCCGTATTGAGCGTGAGTGCAGTAAAAAGACACACCCGCGTACACTCCCTGGCGGGGAGTCGAACCCCGCTCTCCCGCGCACTCGAAAGCACTGGCGCTTGTCTTGACAAGCGGGTGTACTAGCCGATATACTACCAGGGATGGTAGGTTCGCAAGGTGAGACATCCAGCACCAGTAGCACCATCATCTTAAGGTCTCGACAAAGATATAGTGAGCGACCTAGGGGTGAGTGGGCAGACGACGTAGACTTCAAGCTTCAAGAGTGAAGGCGGGAGACAGTGGACAATGCGCGGGCGTGTGTATTGTGTGGCACGCGCGCGATAAGACCCGAGACACGCGTCAGCGGCGAGGCCACCGACTCCAACGAGTAGTCAAGCATTCGCAGCTCATCGTCCCATTCAGCGCGTACGCACAGCGATCCAACTCCATTCGCAGCGTAGACCAAACAGCACAGAAGATGGCGGTCGAAGCGCAAGAAGCGCCGCAAGCGCGGGAACCCCGCACGTGCGGTTCGAGCGCCTGCGCCAATGCGCGCTCGCAGCATTGTCCGTCCCCGCCTCGTGCCTCCGCCCACAAACCACGGCCAATCGATGGAGAACCGCGCGCTCTCACCGCAACGCCCATCAGCACGCAAACAGGCCATGCGCGCGGCATCGTCGCCTTTGAAACCTCTGCGCGCGACACTGCAGAATCAGGGCCTGTTGACGCCCCAGGGCACGTTTGAGGATATGACTTCGAATATGGATGTCGATGGGGACCCGGCAAAGACGCTGATTAGTCCTCCTCCCGAATCTCAGACTGTGAGTACTTTTACATTATTACATGCGAGCGACAAGTGCTGAATGGGCCATGCAGACCGCACGCCGCGCAGGCTCAGCGCCGGTCGAACGACCCAAGCGCAAACGCGCCCAGACGTCGCTCGCGCGCGTCAGCGAAGACGAGCACTCCGACCACGGCGAGCCCTCCTTCCATACCCCGCGCCCCCGCCGCAAACCGCGCAAACACCCGCGCCCCTCCCCGCCCCTCGAAGCGTCTGCCTCTCCAACACCCACACCCGACATCGATGACGACGCAGGCCCGTCAACGACGACAACCACACTGCTATCACCGCACGCGACGAACCCCGAGGCGGACTATATCCCGCCCGTACCCGCCACGGCCCTATCGCGCGCTGCGATACGGCGCGCGAGGAGCAGCACGCCCGGCCGCGGGTACTCGCCCCCGCGCGAGCGCTTCACGCCTCCGCGCGTCATCATCGCCACGCCCTCCCCAACCAAGCCCACATCCACGACTTCCCGCGCAGCCAAGGCCCGACCGAGTGCCCTGACCATCAAGAAAGAGCCGCCCGAGATCGACCTGAGTAAGCCTGCGCCGCCGCCCAGCCCAAGCGACGACCCGATCCTGCTGCGTGCGCGCCGGCGCGCACGCAAAGCCGCGAGCGAGGAGCCTACGCCTGGGAGCAAGAAGTCTAGGTCGCGGTCGGGGCACGTGAGGCGGGCGTCGGACGAGGGCGTGGAGAGCGAGAGGAAGGTGGACGAGGAGAGGGCGGACGCGCGGGATTATTTTATGCCGAGGGAGGTCGAGAGGGTCGAGGAGGATGTTGAAGAAGAAGATGAGGATGATGATGAGGGGGAGGAGGTGATGGTGTATCGCGCGCCATCGTTCGAGCCGGAGCCGGTATACGATGAGCCTGCGCCACCACGCGCGGCGTCTATCGATGTCCCGGCTACACCCGCACACGCCCCGTCCGACTCCAACATCGCAGACGACGCAGAAGAAGAACCCCCGCTCTCCTACACAGGCCGCTTCACCCAAACGCGCATCCCCACAGCCGCAGACCCGCCCACCAGCACGACCCGCGCCCGCCGCGAACGCTGGGGCCGCCCCGTCAGCCCCTTCCCCAAGAAACACCCGCTCGGCCGCTTACCCGAGGGCGAGGACGAGGACGAGGACGGCGGCGAGAGGGGCGAGGTGCCGCACTTTGAAGACGACGAGCAGGGGGAGGAGGATATGGAGCTCGACGAGACGAGCTTCGCGCGCGAGCGGGTGGGCGTGCTGGAGGATGATGATCCGATTCCGCCTGAGCCTGCGCACGTTGAGGAGGAGGAAGACGATATGGAGTCGATGTACGCCGACCCGCCTGCGCCTGCGCGCGCACCTACGCCGCCGCGGCGTCATGCGCCAGTAGCAGAAACGCCTGCCTTGCCTACGCGCACCGAACCGCTCGAGGCGGTCAAGAGCGCGCCCATGGCGTCTGACATGCCGCGCAGCCCGCTTTTACCCTCGAGAAGCGCGGGCAGCGCGCGAAGTCCGTGGCTTAGCCTTGCGAGCGCTAGTGGGACTCAGAGCTCGAATGCGAATGCTCAAGGATCGTCGGATTCGGGGTACGATTCGAGGTCCCCGGAGGACGTTGAAGCGCCTGTTGTCTCGGGATCGACTGGCACATCTACGACTACGACTACGACTACGACTACTCAACCACACGCATCCAGCTCGGGCTCTACATCTACGTCGGAGCGTACGACGCTCATGGCCCCACCCCGCCGCGTCCCCTCGCCCTCCAAGCCCATCCCCCCCGCCTCCTCTTCCTCACCCGCACCATCTTCAGGGTCCACCGCATCCCCCCGCCCACCCCGACGCGTCGCCCTCGCCGAAAAACCGCCCGTCTACAGCCCGCTCGTCGCGCGCCTCTCATCGGGCGCCGCCGGGTCGACACCGAGGAAGAGTGCGCTGGAGGGCCTGGCGAAGAGGCGGGGCGTGCGGGAGCTCGTCGAGCAGCATGCGAGCGAGGGCGTTAGGGAGAGGCTGTGGAGCTGGGATGTGCCGGCTCCGGGCGAGAGGGTGGGGGAGGTGCCGGCTACACCCTCTGGGACGAACGCGTCGGAAGCGTATACATCTGCGCTCGAGAGGTCGAGTATGGGAGCTGGACCTTCGACATTGAGTTCGATGCCGCCCCCTGCTACCCCGCTCTCAACTCGCGAACAAGTCCACCTCGATGAACCGGAGACCCCCACGCCGGAATATGCGACGCCGACACCTGCTCCGCGGCCCATCTCTACTCAAGCGCCGCGCGCTGGCCCGTCGACGGCGACGTCTGTATCGAGCCTCGCGCGTCGGTTCTCTCTTTCGCCCGATACATCCGCTCCCGCTCCCACTACACCTCCTGCCGCGGTCAGTTTCAAAGGCAAAGAGAAAGAACTGTTCGTCGTGCCCGCGGTGCTGGATAAGGGCAAGGGCAAGGAAGAGACGAGGACTGCGAACGAGAAAGGAGTGGGGAAGGGCGGGAAGCTGAAGTCGATCTTGAAGAAGCCTTCGCGGGCGAGTGTTGCGGAGAGGGAGCAGGACGAGAGGGACGAGGCTGTTGTGGATGTGTTGTTGACGCCGCAGAAGGGGGTGGCGGAGGGGGGTGTGCGGTTCCGGGTGCGTTTTCCCTTCTCCGCTATTGATACCTTTATCTGATTAACGGTTATAGCAGGACGAAGATGACGTGGAAGAAGATATGGAGGAAGACGAGGAGGAGATGGATGAGGAAGAGGAAGACGTTGAGGTTCAAGACGCAGATGCGGACAGTGACGATGGAGACAGCTCAGACCCCGGCGAGGGCGACGCGTCCGTCATCAAGATCGTCAGCGACGACCCCTGGCAAGCCGCGCGCGCCGCCGCCATCCTTAAACAAGTCCGTCCCCACCCCCTCACCATTATCTCTTCTATAGCATACTGACAACGCTCGCAGCACGAATACGACCTCATCCCCTTCGCCCCCCGCCGCCGCCGCCTCGACCTCCAAACGCTCTTCAAACGCACGAACCGCGCCATGCTCTCCTCCTCCGGCATCTCAAAGTCCAAGTTCAAATCCAAGTCCGAATCAAAGCCGGTGCGCGAACTGCGCGGTGTGGTATTAGACGGAACAGTCGTAACGCCCGGCTCGCCCGCCCCCTTGCGAACCCGCGAAGACCTCTTCGCCGACGCCGACCGCTCCCTCTCCCATCTCTCCCATCTCTCCCATCATGACGCTGCGCCTACTCCGGTGGACGCGTACCGCACGCCGTCGCCTTCTCTGTCGGTTTCCTCGAGTGTGGACGGGCGCACGGAGATCGATACGGCCGGCCCGCGGCCCTGGGCGCGCGCAGATTGGAAGTTGCTCGACGCGTGTATAACGGACGAGCGGATGGCGCTGTCCGCTACGCCCGGCGCGCTGGCGGACGTGGACGCTGTGGATCTCGACGCTGTTGTAGGGCGGTTCGTCGCGTTCTTCGAGCATTCCTCAAACTCCTCTTCGTCTGGTGGATATACGGCGGAGTTGAAGGCTGTGGAAAAGAAGGGGCTGGAGCGGATGGGCGCAGGATGGACCGTCGAAGAGATGTTAGCGCGCGCACGCGCACTGTTGAAGAAACATCGCGCCGGGACGCCCGCGCCGCCTACGCCTGAAGGGAGCCGGCGGGCGTCGCCGGTCGTGCCGGATTTTACGCCGGTTAAGTTGCCCGCGCCGGCGTTCGAGGGGCGTAAGGGGCTAGGGCTGAATGTAGGAGGGAGTGGAGAGGGGAGGGGGAAGGCGGCGATGGGGATGAAGATGCCCGGTGTGCTGGGCGCGCCGCGGTATGCGCATTTGTTGAGCGAGGCGAGGAGTATTGCGGCGCCGCCGAGGAGGGTCGTTGAGGTTGAGAAGGAGCGAGAGGCGGACGAGTCGGTGGATATGTCCAGAGACGCGTCTATGGATCTCTCGACGGATATATCGATGAGCGAGGAGTCCGAGGCGCGCCCGGTCCTCGACGGATCGACATCTTCGTCGGCCTCTTCGTCCACGGGCGACGACTCCCACTCCCAAGACGCCAGCACCTCCGACACCTCCCTCTCCTCCTCGACCGGCCGCCTCCCGCCATACCTCAAAGACGCGCCCTCGCCCTCCCTCGGCGCGCGCGTCAAGTCGTTCTTCTCGCTCTCGTCCTACCTCCCGCGCACACCCGCCCCGTCCAAGTCTGCGCCGAACACAGACACCAGCAGAGCGCTCCCGCCGCCGCCCGAGCCGCGTTCGCGCGGCCCGATCATCACGCCCATCTCAAAGCCCATACCCGCGCCCGCGCACCCGAAGGACCTCGTCGAGCTCGACCACGTCCCCACGCCCGCTCCCGCGCAACCGTCCCGCATCCCCATCCCCAAACGCCTAGTCGATCTGCGGCACGTAGAGCCCGAGCCAAGAATGGAGAAGAAGTTGTACGAAGGTCCGCCGGCGGGGCTGAAGAAGCGCGGGAGCGTGCAGGATCTGGTGGGGCTGTTTGAGAGCGTGCAGGATGTTGAGGAGAGGAGGGTTAGGGAGGGGCGGGAGGAGAGGTTTGGGAGGGGGCTGGGCGTGGGCAAGTTGGGGGTTGAGAGGGCTTGGAAGCCGTGAGCCTGTCGTCAGTCGGTGTTATGATCTTGGCGTGATATATGTCTGGATGGATCTACGTATGATGTTTACGAGTCTGTTTTCGTTCTTCTTGTTTGCGTCGCGCGTGCGCACGCGTTTCTTGTGTATATGTGTCTCTTGGGCTTATGTTCGTTTATTGTGTCGCACAGTTTACCTACCGCTACCTCTCCCTCATGAGTCTGAATCGGCCGTTGTTCGTTGCTCTCTACTATGCACATTTCGGATACTGTTTGTTTGTCTGTTCTGTCGCAGTCTACTTATGCACAAACTATGAATGGGTTACATGCTTTCTCGATATCGCGCGCCAGACATGAGTCGGCTGTAAGTTCATTCTGAGGCTTGGGGTACATGGGAGTTATTGGCGACAATACCGGCTGATTCGAGGGGATAATCAGCGTGTAATAAATATACTGGATAAAGAAATACATCCC